>BQNB010044812.1:34438-44658 GCA_026074375.1 Tanacetum coccineum | reverse complement strand
TTGAGTCAGCAAATGACACACGTCTTATGAGTGTCATCTTACTCTTCCAAAAAGATCAAAGCTTACAGCTTTTAAACACATATTACGCATAATCTGATAGGTAGCATGTATAACTTCAAATGTTCCATGCATGCATACACTTCTATACATGAGCAGAACATAGAATGGGATATATTGACAGTATAATCTATGAGTAAGAATAGGTTTGTGTGTGCTTATGGTGAATTTTACTAAAAAAACCGAGAAGAAAAACAAAAGCTTAAAAAATAGTGTGGATGGGATTCATGAAAACATGATTCTTAGCAGCATCACCAGTCAAACATTCCATATTTGTAAATGCATAGTAATGGGTGGGTTAGATACTGGGCCAAATACGTAGTTTATGCGTACAGGGCTGCAGGCCAAAACTATAGTTTTAAGAGTAGGTAAAAGTGGGGACAGATCATCTAACCACACTTGACTACATGTCAGTTGACTTTCAATCCTTCCAACCCATTTGACCCGTGATAAATAAAAACCTATTGTCACCTTATACTTTGATAAATATTCAATAATAAGCTTACTAAGCAAAAAAAAACTAAGGTTATTGTCATTGAAGTACACCATAAGATATAATAATGGATAACTTGGACCTTATAGTGATATCCTCTCAAGTAAGGTATTCATTGTCGAGACCGTAGTAAAAATAGATCGTCGCTCTCTCGTGTCGGCCCAGAGACATTTTGATGAGATTTTTTGGTTGTGAATAATGCATATGTAGACCTATAGAATGCTTTGTTAATTGTACCGACTCTTCTATCGGAGCTATAACTGCAAGTCGAATCTCACTATGTAATGGACTATTACCTATTCCAGTTTCTCATTGAACACATTTACTAATCAAATATTGTATCACTTTTAATTTTGTAACACATAACTAACAAATTAGTAACCTGACGAAATATGAATCATTTTTTGATTGGGTCGAATCAGATAGTTACAGATAAATATGTAATTAATCAACTTTTGTAAATCATGGTGTATCCCCATTCCTTTCAACATCTTGAAAAACACTCCAATTCAACATAAAACCGCAACTCAAATACCAGAATAAAACAAAAGCCCTGACTCTATTTTAGATTAGTTGCTGATATAACCTTTTTAAAACCAATAAACATACCTATATGTTGCTGATTAAGGTTTCGATTTAGTTAGGATGGAGATAGGTGGTGGTCGGCTGGTGGTGGCATCAGCAAATGACCTTTGTGTCGGTCGTCAATATGATACACAAACTCACAAACACACAAAGACTTGATGGTCATAGCCACATGTATGGACAGGTTTCCAAAAATATACTACCCTGGTATTCAAAATAGACAAAAAAATAAGACGACTTTCCTAGAACTGTTTGATCGAGCCCTAACATAAAAAAGGTCATTCATTTATGATGAAAGCACGACTAATCAATTTAGGTAAGCAAGTAGCTACCTCAACATGACCACTATGTTAGAGGGAGGAAAACTTTAGGGAAAATCAAACTATTCAAACTATACCTTGGCAATGTTTCTAAGTAAGCACTTTAGATCTCAATATCATCAAGTAAATCTTTTATATAGCCAAAGTTGCCTTTAATATATGACTTGTGGCCACTTCTGTAACTTTTTTGTTGCATCCTCTGATAATCCCTTAAAAGGAACTTGTGGATACGGTAACCACCACTTTTCTTCCTGCCTAATTAAAGGCCTTGGTGTTGAGTTACTTGATGAATATACATCACAACTATCATATGACCTAAAACTATCCCTCAATCAACATAACAGAACTCCATATCACGAAACCTATCAAGCATACTAATTAACATAGCATCAAGCTTCTTCAAAACTGAAGGATTCATATGCAAATTGGAGCGTGGATGTGGGACCATTACTTTATACGTGCCTCCATCAGGAAACTTTTGTACAGGCACAACCTCTACGAAGGAATCACTTACTAATAACAACCAATCCATTTCCCTTTGCCACATTATATTCTGCAGCGCCAACGACTCCAACCTACAAAACTCCCCACACACAGAAGCTATCATATCAAAAACACAAACAGACTCAATAAAAATATATTAGAAAATAAAAGTATGATCGCCTAAGGCACACGCATGTAACTATAAAGATAAGGTTTAGCACACTCATCAGATGGATTTCTTATAGCGTTTTACATCGCTAAAGTTGTGCAAACTCCACTCATGTCTTACCCAAGAAGAAGCTTAGCAAAACGTTCCTTCATCATATCAATTTCTGCAAACCATGAAAAATCAAACACAATATTACCAAAAACCCGCTTACATCAACAATTCATTAAGAGGGGAATGTTCTTAAATCTAATGCAACCTAATAAAATAAGAGGGCGTTTGGGATTGCTTTTTAAATAATATTGGCTGCTTATACCGTATTGAAACAACATATCCAAACGATTTAACATTGATGACTAAATTCAAAATTAGAAACAAATATTTACCTATTGTTTGTGATCGAGAATCAAACCGCCTCATGAAGAAAGCAACGTGTTCCCAACTTACAGCCGTTCATTATAATCATAAACTCGAGTTTTTGGTTTCCTCTCATCTATTATGTTTTGGTCTAACTAAGCAACGTGTCTAATGTTTTGGTTAGATATGTTTCGATTCGATTTAGTCAGTTAGGGTTAAAATTTCGGAGATGGATTGGCTTTGGAAAATTTGCTTCAAAGGAGGTCTTATTTGTTTCATTTTTTGTTTTAACCCCTAAGCTCTTTGTGATTAACTCCGCTTTCCCAATAGTTTTTTTTGTTATATTTTTAACACATAGATTTTTTTACACAAATTTTATGAAAAAATGTAGTATAAAACGAATTTTAATAAACTTTGGTCAAATGAGGAAATATTTAAGGTTTTTTTATTAGACTTATTTAAAAAATTAAATTAAATTTAAAAAAAAACTTACTAAATAAGATATGATTTGAATTTTTTGAAATACAAAAGTCTTTTACTTGAAGTTTTGCTTTACTAGATAAAAGATAGATATAAATAGATATATAGATATAGATGGTTTTGGGTTTTGAATTGGCTCGGTTTAGTTCGGTTAAGGCCAAAATCATAAAAAACACACATAAAGCATCTAAACCATCTAAGCTGAACACAACTTAGGCTGCACGGTATGACGGTGAGTTTACCACTAACGCACCTAGGTGAGTTCCCAAGTCGCGTGTGAGTGTCATCCCACCTCCTAAAGTCACCGATCAAATACTCAATAGCTAGGTGAGTTTGAGGCAAAAAAAAACCCATTCGGTGAGACATACGTGAGTTTGAAAAATTGTGGGGCCGACTTTTTTTTATTAAGTGTATTTTAATTGTTTATGAGTGTGTGTGGGTATTTGGTGGGATATATTTTATATAAGAGTAAACTGCAAAAATCATCCCTGTGGTTTGTAGTTTGTGGCATTAATCATCCCTAGCCGATACTTCCAATTGGGTCACTAATCATCCCTGCGTGGCAAAGTCGGCAAAAATCATCCTAATGGGATGATTTATTGCAAAAATTTAAAAAATATTTGCAAAAATCATCCTTTTGCAAAAATCATCCCTTTAGGGATGATTTTTGCCGAACGTTTCACCACTCAAGGATGATTAGTGCCAATAGTATCGGCTAGGGATGATTAGTGCCACAAACTACAAACCACAGGGATGACTTTTGCAGTTTACTCTTTATATAAAGTGGGTATTTTAATAAAATGTGAGTTTTAGTGGTAAGGTGAGTTTTTATTACGGTTGAAAAGTGAGTTGTAAGGTGAGTTTTATTTTAAAAGAGAAAGCTGGTTGGTTTTTCACCGCTGTACCGTCCAGCCTTGCACGACACCGAACCAAAACCACTATCTACTAGTACCAGTACTGTGTTTAAACCCTGACACAAACTCAAACTCAAACTCAAACACATCAAACCCTAATAAAAAATGGAAGACGCCACAGACCAGCAAACCGTCCCCGTCGCCAACGACGACGACTCCCCGTCGCTAAGCGCACATACTCTAGCAGCTCTCAAACAGTTTCTCTCCGAACAAAACACCTCACTCGCCGACGGCGGAGCTACGTTGGCGGAAGAGGGGGCGTTAGTGACGGAGGACTGGAGGTTAAGTCAGTTCTGGTACGACAGAGAAACGGCGGAGACGGTGGCGCGTGAGGTTCACGCGCTGTACACTTCACTGGATTCGACGCCTTTGGTTGCGTGTATCGCGTGTCCTACACTCTATGTTTATCTTAAGGTAGTTTCGTATTTTCACACACAAACACACTTTGTGTGTGTTTTGAAATGTATAGATGTGCTAATAAGCCGAAAAGTTTCAAAATAAGCCACAAATAGTGAGCTTATGAAACATAAGCTCATAACCAAATAAGCCAGCCAGCTATATATAAGCCGAAACAAACACCCCTTAAGTTGTTAGACACCTTTTTTTTATATCGCAAACTATTTGAAATAGATTACTACCAGTACTAGAGGCGCATTTTATAAAAGAAAAGAAAATGTATCTTGATAGGTTCTTTTTATAACACTCATGTTGGCTTTTAAAGTGATGTTTTGTTTTGTTGTTGTCCGGTTTATTATACCCATATAGCAATGTTCTGATCGTGAGGTTGCCAGGATATGGATAGTGATTCACTTGAGGGAAACTGAATGGTTGCTCAAGTGTAGTTGCATTTTGTTATTGTCTAGAATGTTACTTGTTAAATGTTTTAGAGTTGGATTTTGTGGTATTTTCTTGAAGCTCGACATTTTTCCTATGATATAGTTTTGAATAGTTGAACTTCAGAAAAAGCGTACACAGTTCAAGGTGGAAATATTGAACTCCTATATTTTAGTGGATAGCGAAAAGCAGTTTGACTTGGCTTCAGTAACAGTTCTGAAGTGAATCACGATCCATTTTTTGGTGATGTTGTGCTCGGGGCATGGCTAGATGGGCATAGTATATACCAGGATATATATAGTGATTTACTTGAGGGAAGTTCAGTGCCCCATTTGGTTATTCACGAGAACATATGAGTTCACTTGGGGGATTTCCTAAAATTCTTGAGAATAACTAAAGTGCCGTTGTTACAATAGCCGTTAAGATTCCCTAAATTGCATCACTATGGCCTCCCGAGTGACCTCGTATCCAAAACAGGGCTAGATGGGCATAGCAGACTGGGGGAACCGAAAAACACTACTTCAGTTTGATAAACCATACGAGTGAACCAAAAAAATTAAAAAAGTTCCTGCGTAAATAAAATAGAAATATAATTTGGATGGTATTTCTAAGTAGATTGGGTTTGTACACCTTGTCGTAAGCACAAGTTATAGCTAACCGTATGCAATAGATACAAATACAAATCCTTTTCGTCGTGTAAAACGATACAGCTACGTGGATGGCTAGTGCCCTCTACTAAGAGACCAAACCAAATCAGATAGGCAAATGCCAAATTATTATATAACAGACGTTTTTGACATAGAATCACTAATGGCAAACGGACAATTTAAAATAAATGGTCAAAAACATCCGGATCATATTAAAGTTCAATACGAGTATATGATGATAAAAAACTAGCAGTCTCGTGAACAACACTGACTGCATAAGAGAAACCTCTTTTGCTTGAAAATATATGTCACACAAGGGCACACGGCGCATTAGTCTTTTCATGAAGCTAGATTAATGGGATGTAGTTTGTGACAAACTGACAGTGAAAACTTTTCTCATTATAGCATTGGGTGTGACTAATCCTGGCTGCATAGTTGCAAGAATTTTCAGTTGGTTAATACAACGATTTGGAGGACCCTTGTTAGTTAATAGACTGAGTTTGTTGAGGTGTTTATCAGTTTCAAATTATGTCATGTTAATGTATTGGCCTGTTAGGAAGTACGAGTTTTTTTTACGAAAGCTTCTGTGTGGAACTGTAGCTAAATATGAGTTTGGTTACATCAGATTTGGTTTCTTAAATTTATGGACGGAATTGTAAATGCATTTAGTGCTTGGTTGACGACACCTTGTTGTTTATGTGTTTTTGCCTTTTTGGTTTCTTTTTGGGCTTTAGTCACAGAAAGATTATTTTTAGATATCTACGATATCACAAAATGCAGAAGCTTCCCATAGTTATTGCATTTTTCATGAAGTTGTGATTTTTGTAGTTATCTTTTTATGTATAAATGAACTTCAACCTTTTTTCTTTTACCTTGATTCAGAAAATGCATCCTGACCTACCTGTACAACTTCTCGAATATGACAACCGATTTGAGCAATATGGAAGTGAATTCACTTACTACGATTATAATGAACCATTAGAGCTCCCATCGTCAATGAAGCATTCTTTCCGCATCATTATTGCAGATCCTCCTTACCTGGTAATTTATGCATCCTCTTTAATATGTGATATTATCTCACTTCTACAGTGTAATAAGCAATGCAATTATCCTTATCTGACTAGTTTTTGAAATTGGAGCTTTATTTTGCTTATTTATATGATGGGCAGAGTCAAGAGTGTTTAGAGAAAGTGTCCGAAACGGTTGGTTTTCTTAAGCAACCCGGAGAATCATACTTGCTTTTACTCACAGGTCAGACAATTTCCATTCTTTCATTTAATTGCTCTTTTTTTCTCCTTTTTCTCATTTTTAACCATAGGTCTCATGCACTTAATTGTTGTTTGCAAACTGTATAGATGATTACTGAATTAAAATAGTTGACAACAAGGTTCTGGTTTAATATCTACAGGTGCAGTACAGCAGGATAGAGCAGCCAAACTCCTAGGGTTGCGTCCATGTGGATTTCGGCCAGAACATTCGAGCAAGCTTGGAAACGAGTTTAGGTTATATACAAACTATGACCCTGGGCTGAGATTAGGAGGATGGGAGCAAGAGCAGGATGAGTAGTAGTAACAGCATGACCTGTTTGTGTTATTTATCATGTAACTTTTGATCGACATGAACACAACTAGTAGTTGAACTTATATATTACTCTGTATGTCGTCTTACAGAAACTTTCAAAAAGAATTTCTTCTGGAAACTGGATAATTATTACAAGATTTTTGTGAAAGACCAGAGAGTTGTCAAAGAGACTCAAAGGATTAAGCATGAGCATATATATACCTTATTGTTGTAGTTTAAGGCCATCTTCTCTGTGTATTTGGCATTAGACAATTAAGTCAAAGTTCTGGCCTTGCGGTTTTATAAATTACCAAACACATTTATTTGAATTATGTGTTTAGACAGTCATGAGTCTAAAACATTTTTAACCATTTAACTAATGATATGTACAAAAATCTCAACATACATACTTACTATTAAGGTTGTCATTCAAGCATAATTTTTTTGTCATGTTCATAAGATGATTTAGTTTCAGTTCCAGCTTTAGAGGTAACTTTTACCTAATCGCTCTCCAAACTTTTTACCAGTTACATCTTGCAAATACAATAATATCTGATCATACGAAACAAGGGAACATGATATGCAATTATAACAATATGGCATTATGCAAGTGTTGTAACCCTGATATTATCTAGCATGATACTGATGAGTCTATATACACCACTAGCAAATGTTTACCATATTATAATACTTCGGTCTTACGGTTGGTTTACAAGTATAACATGGCTCCAATAGGGATAACAAACACAAAGCAAATTTAGTGCGGGAAATATACATGACTTTTCAGCCTCCGCTTATGGGAGGTATGATGGCTAACTCGTCTTTATTCTTCACAAGTGCAGACTCAATTGTGTATTCCTCGTTCAAAGCTAGAACCATACATCCACGAAGCTCTTTCAAGCCTGGAAATTTGGCAATAAGTTTATCTAAGCAGTCACCCGCAGTAGTACCAGATGACACTTCCAGTTTCATTTCACTCACCCCACTTAGATCTCTAGCTCGAGCAAAGAATAGTACCTTGATCTCAATAGATTCTTTCTCACTTTTGGTTTGTGGGGCGTCTTTTATAACCTCCTCTTCTGCTGACGAACCCATGGCAAAGAAAGAACCCTGCATACCGAATCAAAATTCTGTATGAACACCAACCAAATTGATAAGAACAATGGACCATTAAATACTTGCTGTATATCGGTCAATTAAACCTCGTTGATCTAGAATACTTTCGAGACATGATCTGATATAAAATTCAGCTTGCAATACTTACTTAAACAACATTTAACCAAAAATCTTATTGCAATCAGTAAAACGATTTTAGAGGCTCTATGCAATAATAAATTTGATTTTGAGCTAATTTTAGCTTGTTTGACCCATTTGACCCATTTCCAACAGCAATTATGAAGTAAGAATAGATTAACCAATTAGGCATTAGGTTTTTGCAAATTAGCTCTAGTTTACTGTAAAGCTTCGACCTTTCATATAAGCATGACGTTAAGAAATCCATAACGATTGATATTCCAACAGCGATCACTCCCATTCTGTTGTCAAATCCATCTTTCCAACAAAAACAGTCGACTTGTTTTTTGTAAATTCATCAAATACTTGTCAAATCCAAAACCGACTCAAACATTTTTATGTTTTCAAAACCCAGAATTATCTTAATTTGTTGAACAGCCTACAACTTTTCGCTCCCAAAACCAGCTTTATCATTAGTAACACCAGAATAACAAATCTTTAACTCAAAATGAAAATGAACTCGTTTATGGACGGACATAGTTTATTAAGGAGATATCTGAGATTGCTTATCTTTTTTTTTGGGTAACCATGGTTTCCGACCTTTTGGCCGACTAATCCACGGGTTTGAATCCACCGCCACACTCTGGAGGTTGGCGTGGCCAAGTGCTTCAAAGATAACCAGGTGGCAAGCTGCTTACTTTATAGTGCTTATTTCAGTGTAAAATTAGCAGTTTCTTCTAAAGAGTCAACACTACTTATCTGCTTAAATAAGCAAGTCCGAAACACCCTCTAATTAATTTTCTTTATTTTGCTTCAAATGAGAAGCTTTTCAGCAAACCCTTTTACCACATATATATATTACACAGTCTAATAACACCATAATCAATATGTTATTATCTAGTATCTAAATAAGCAAAAATAATCATGGTAATAAAACAAAATAAAATAGGAATAACTATGAAAAACATGAAATAAGGATTATAAATCAGCAATAAGTTTACCTTAATTAGGAGGAACCAAGGTAGGTTCTTTTTTTAGGATTTGTATAAAAATTATTGCTGAAGATGAAGAACATCATAAAAAAAACAGATGTTTGACCTCAAAATATATATGACCCGAAAAATAAAAAAAGGTTATTTGACCCCGAAATGGGTTTTAAAAATAAAAACAAAAGATTCCATTGCCGGGAATCGAACCCGGGTCTCCTGGGTGAAAGCCAGATATCCTAACCGCTGGACGACAATGGATTTATTAATAAGTTTTCTACATTTTGTTTTGATAACTAGTGCATGAAGGCAGTATCCATTTTGGGATTTCAACTCGACATACCGACTAATCACAAGGCGACTATCCTTTTGGATAGCCCGAAATCGGCGCAGGTAAACCTCCGTACTCGAACCATGTCTTTTAGAATTGACAAATTCATGTGTTCAAACCACCGCCACACAAATTTAAACCGAGTAAAACTTTCATTTTTCACAGAGTTGTAGTCATTTCAGAGTTGTTTGCACCTAACTTGAGACTTCTCATGTATGTTTATGATGATAAGCTGTTCCCCACCAGAAGACCACCATTGAGCGGTTCAGAAATGAATATTTTGAACTCACAAAGATTTCGTTGTAGAGTAGTACCAAGATGGAGCCTTATGCAAGTCTACTTTATTATATTCGTAGTTGTGGGTTAGTCCGTGGATGGTCCATGATCGAAACTAGATGCGCATCTAAATGTTATAACAAAATTTCGTAACAATAAACTCTAAAAAACTATGCAAATAGAATTGTGAAGTGCGACTTGTTTTACTACTAATCACAAGTTTCATTGTTAGTACAAAATTCGTGTCGGGTTAGGTAATGTCGAAGTTCTTTGTCGGGTCGGGCCTCCAAATAACTTGAATGCTTGATTTTGTACTAGAGCAAGAGAAGTGATGATTGTCTGCACAATTAAAAGTAAACCGTTAGCCTTACCGCAGGACGGACCCCGCGATTAAGCTCCGGCGTGAGAGTAAGTACACATGTTTGTCAGAGAATGTCAAAGTATATGTGTGTGTTAATGATTAGACAGAATGTACCTTTTTGGGGTGTGAAATGACCC
>BQNB010044812.1:2071-23290 GCA_026074375.1 Tanacetum coccineum | reverse complement strand
GTATTTTCTAAGATTTTAACTTTTGAAAAATGATTTAAAATAATCTACTTAATGAAAAATTACCAAAAAATCAAGAAAAATCTAAAAAGTAACAAAGTTCAAATGAAAAATGAAAGGATAAGCACAACTTATCAAATAAGCTGTGAAAACAACTTGTTAGCCTTAAAATATGGTGACATACATGGAATTACAGTAGTTTATTTATAGCGTGACACGTAGGGACTAATAATGACAAGCTATGATAGTTATGTGTCACTAGGACTATAAATACTCCCTCCATACTTCCATGGAGGGGGAGAAGTTCACTTTTGTAAAAGTGAGTGTGTGTGTCTTCCTTATATCTCTCTGAAGCACACACACAACCAACTCTCTCTAATCACTCTTCTTTTTTCTTTTTCTCTTTTCTCTCTATCTCTTTCTCTTTTCTCTTAATAAAATGGCTCGATTTCTATTTCACTTAATCCGACCTCCGGATCTTGTTCATGTGGTGAATCTAATGTTAACACAACTTATTATGCTACGGCTTTTTAATGAAAAAGGAAATGAAAATGACTATAAGTATTAAATGTGGGAAAAGGTGAATGGATGAGCTATTGTAGCAAAGTGTTAAGACATATGGTTGTTGAGTGTGAGGTCGTGGGTTCGAGGTTGGCAGGCACCCCTTTTTGCTATTTTTTATTTTTATGAAAATTTTAAAAACCAAAAGCTAAAAACTAAAGATTATAAGTTTGTAAACAACTTTAATTAAGACAACACTAGCTTAAACTCAAAATTAAGCTCAAAAAGAGCTTTTGAAGTTCTGCCTTCAGTAAGAAGGTTTTTGAGCAATTTATAGCTTATTTGGAAAAAACTAGTGTATGAGTTGGTTAGATTCCTTCTTATCAAGTATTTGCCGCGTGATTTACTATAATTGGAAGGAGCGTGATTTATAGACAGTTATCGAGCCCAACTAGGTTTTGTCAGGCGTAAAATGCGAAGCTAGACCAACTTGCTGATAGAAATATGGGAAAAATACTTACGTAAGTACACATAACAAGGGTTACTTGCCTAAAACGTTATAGCGCAACAAGGGGTGAGTGCCTCATGATTATGTGAGCACAGTTTGTTTTACCTAATACGAGTTTCCCACCAAGTAACATTATCTTGGCATTTATGGATAGTTTGTAGTTTATTAAAAGATAACCCCTCTTCAAACCCAAGATCTTAACTTGCTGATCTAAAAAGGAACAATAAAAACACCAACTAAAACTATTCTCTCGAAGCACCCGTTAGATCTTACTGACAGATACAAGGCAATTCGATGCAGGCTAATATTCCATTCACCTCACTATTCCTTTAAGACGAACGAATCATCCTCCTAGTCTTGTCTATATTACACTACAACGTCTAGGTACTATGCCTAGGAGGATTGTAAAACTTAGGTGTTGCAATCCGCCTCATCTACACCTCTTTCTTCAACATGCCTTTGCCATCCCTTGTTTTTAGACCCAACAAAACTTTACTCATCAGTGTCCGCATAATTGTGCCAATAAGATGAGCACGTGCACGTGGAAGCCTATCGACCGATCGGCCACGACCTCTAAAGAACAATGCGAACCCTTCTTTCAACGTCCTCTTGAATGAACCAAAAAGAATATTATTCAAAGATCTCCACAAATCTACTCTGCATTCATTAAAAAGCCTTATCTACATTCATCGAATAGTTGCACATCGCTTGATACCTGTCACATATCAACCGGCCGAAGTTATTGGCTTGCACAGTACACCCCTTAAATACCATCACAGACGGAAACAACAGAGAGGTCCCTACCTTTTTGACATTCTTCTGATAGCTGCATTGACTACATGAATCAACATATCATTTGTGGGCATCCTGACTTCTTGACACCATATGTGAACGCACTATGTTACAATCGGTGTACTATTTCTACCATAAGATCACATAACCTAAAACCTAACTCATATAGTGGCTTCAGTAGGAGGTTTCAAAAATAAACGTCCAATAGGCTATTTCAAACTTGACAGTGTAATTCACCTTACACGAGGATCGCCCTTGAACAAGTACAGTTTGAGGAGAAGAAGTCCAACAACAGGTGCCGGCTTTCCTTTGGAAAAATAGTGATTGGCTTGGGATGATCAACAAATCTATCACAAAAATTTGATTCATTCCACACCTTGATTTTGTAAATTAAAATACAGCACAGCTATGTTGTCATCATCCTTATGATTTTCCCCCCTCAAGACCGTTGGTATCTCATGATTTGGTTTATGCGTCAAAACCATTTTTCTACAATTATCCCAGATCCCATAGACATCTTAGCGCGACTTTAAAATAGCTCCTCCATGTCTTTGATGCTTACCAAAATTCGTATGGAAATATGAGGTTGGGATACATGATAGTGTTTGTGCTTGTTGCCATTGAAGGGCAAAAAAAAAAAGTTAAACAATTCCAGTAAAGAAAAGAACTTGGGCGTTTTGATCAGCCACAAATCTATGATTGGATTAAGATTAACTCGAGAATACAGATACCTTGCTTTTTTTGATGATGAAAAAAAGCTATTCGCTTATTTCTTGCTATACATTATTAACTCTTGTATCAAGTTCAACTATTTTAGGACGCATCAGAGCAGATACTTTAGGTAACCGTATGACGTACCATATGGGTGGCCTAGTCATATAGGTACAGATGTGAAAAAATTTGCTACTTATCACACTACAGACAGTGTTGGTGCAGTCTGCGGTCTCAAGTGAGCATGGCGTGTTTCCAGCTGATGAGCAAACAGGACTCTGACGATAAGTGGGACCTACGCCCAACCAAATCGGTGAACATACCGCGCGAGTCAAAACTTTTTCACGATGTTTTGGAGTCTGTGTATAGGGTCCGATGAGTTCAACCATAAATACACCCCCATGGAGAAATCCGCCTAAAGAGCTAGTTGGTAACCATAGGTTAAAAAACGAAGAATTGCCACGGAAATAAATTAAACTTTATTGCTTATCGAAGGACACTCACTTTAACTTGACACATGACGGTCAAAACGCGAAAACCAGGAAACATAAACGCTCCCACAGGATAATGGACAACTTCGCCTCGAAAAAGAAGGGCCTGGCCCAACTTAAATAATATTATTAGCCACTTTACACTTGGTTATTAACATGATCTTGCACCAATTACAAGTAATTGCATATCATTTATTCTGATCCGGATTTGTATAATGTCCCAAAAGATAAAAAATATAACTCCATGAGCAAAAGCTCCTGTCCATGATGAAGTCATGCGATATTCTTTAGGTGATGAGTATATAAACGCATCTTGACGATCGAAATATCTTATCTTGTGTTCGTCAAAGGTATAGTATTTAGGCGTAGAGATTGTGAATTCGTCTGTATTCATTAGCGGGTTATCAGTTAGATCATAGAACTAGCACGGTGAACTCGTTTGAAAATCGGAATGTGATGAACACAACGTGTTCTAGGGAATATCGATCTAGACACGCTTAATACTCAATAGCTCAAATTAGTTATTAACTTGACGGACTAGTCAATAGTTCGATATAGAAGCGACTCCAAGTACCTCTATATGTCTGATAATACTCTATATGTCGAAATATTTTATGAAAGTACAGAACATCAATACTAACGAACATATAAATATGTCGAATACAGTTAATACATTTTTTGGTCCACTTGTGGTTTGGTGTTTGCAAATTTCTCACTTTTGGTCCAAAAATTAGAAAAATGTGATGAGATTAGGGTTTGAGTGTGTGGTTCTATGTTGACCAAAAAAACTGAACGAAGTTTCCGTTCCCACTTTTGGTATTCCAAAAGTACATATTTTCATTTGATTACAACTTTTGGTCCGTAGCAAAACAAGACATAGTTTCGTTTCATTTATAGTCCAAAATTATTAGTAGCATGACGCATTCACAGGATATGGACTAACAGTGGACCGAATACCAATGTTAACTCGTGGATTTTGCTCTAGGACCAAGGTACAGTGCGACCCTAGTACCACTTTGGTACAAAAGACACTGTCTTTTGGAACCAAAAAGTGAACTCGCACCAAACCACAAAGTACCAAAAATAACTTAACTCTATAAAATAATATATAGTACGTTGTTTGTCATGTGTGATAGTAATCAATGCTCGAAAATCCACGTCCATGGTCGCTTACGTGTTTCACATCACCCACCGCCAGTTCCATATAAGATTTTTACTACAAATGCCTCTGTAATCAATGTTAACAAGACAACACAATAACCTTTAAAGTACGATCAAATTATGTATACTTTCTTCCGATATCTCAACTCTCCTATCGCACACATCAAGATGGAATCAGAATGAATCATCCACGCGTTCTGCGTCACCAATTAGACAGAAAAAGACATAATATTGGATCACAAGACACAATTCCGCACGTCTCTTCCTGTCCTAACCTCGATTAGTTACTAAGTTGACTTATATAGACTGATTAGCTTAATAATGTGGTATTCCAAGCTTATGGTATTTTATACCACTTAAGGTTCATATTTGTCCTGGCTTATCGTATGGACTTATAGTTTCATATACTATTAGTTATGGACTTAGCTGCAACTTATATAAAGCCGCGAGGCCTTCAAAAATAAAGTTCGAGTTGAAAGCACCTAGAACACACGTAAGCTCTAAGAATAAGCTAATAGACAAAGACCTGTTAGAGTGCGTTGGTGTTTCATTATGAACAAAGAACACACTTTCCGTGAGAAACAGTGCCTTAATAAAGCTCACTTGTTACCATATGCCACGTAGTCCTTAATTATTTATATTATTACATGTCACTAGATACTACTGGTATCCCTGAAGAAAAATCACTAAGCTTTTTTCTTACTAGATACTACTCCGAATTCTCGTGACACAAAATTTCGAGACTAGGTTCATTTTAGATAAATCATGATTTTTAGCGAAAAGTTACACTATGCGGCAACCAGGAACCTCCTAGGTCCGCCCTTCTTATTTATTATACGACAAATGTAGTTTATGAAATGACTGGTTGTTGATTTCTTTTTTTGCTTTTCTTTAGGAGCAACGAAGAACCTCGAATTATCTCGGACAATAAAATAATACAAAAAGGTGGTGGCGAAAAGGTTAAAGAGGCCGTGACCATGACATTAAGTAAAGGCAAGACTACCCTCGAGGAAACTGCGAAATCCGCTGGCGAAATAACCCATAATCATGATCATGATGAACCAAACCACGATCTTTAATCTACACATATGTTTTATTTATTGTTGTTAGATACGTTACTTAGATATATGCAAATTTCTCATGTTTTATAATCAAATATTGTACTCGTTTTTGTTTTTGTTGTTTGAATAAAGTATAAGATTAGCAAACACTTTGTACGTGCGTGCACAGCTAAGATGGGCCCTTTTGCTCGTGTCCATGCTTGTAGCAAAGAACGTACCTTTTAACATTGGGTTAACTTGTAGTAAAGTTTCCCCACCAATTTAATTTATATCCCACCAATACAAGAACAATACAAGAACAATATCTCAGGAGCGAACTCCAATGCAATTCTAGCGGTCATTCTAGCCACCTCTCTTAACCTCAGTATTCTCATGAAGCTCACCTGAAAATGATGCTTAAAAACGTCAACACAACGATTGGTGATAGTCATAGGTTTAAGACACTCAAAACAAACCTTTAAATCCAATTACTGTGATAATTAAAACATAACATAGCAGGATATACAGCGTACTATCATACAAGCTAACATGTAATCACATCAATCCACATTGAGACGTTCACGCTCAATCCTCACACAAAACATAACAACAATGAGACGATCACGCTCACTCAAACAACTCACAGTAATAAGACGATCACGCTTACTACCAATCAAATCCATAAATGCCATGAGACGATCACGCTCAAGCACAACAATTCATACCATAAAAGCAAGTAGCACATAACATACAATAGTCACGTATAGCCCATGCATAATTTAAATCACATTATCACAGTAACTAAAACATTTCAAAACCTCTTTGCATCATTTTCACCCCAAGAAAACATAAGAAAAAGGGGCTATGAAACTCACCTGATGCTTAGCTTCCCAAAAGAATCCAACAAAAGCTTCACAAACACTTCACGGATAATCTAAACAATTAAGCACACAATAAGCTACCATCAATTAGGCATTCAACCCAATATGATATAACCTCAACTATGATGGATATCTAAGCTATCTACCATAGTTCTATACTTGATTTAACCCTTTTCCAACTCCTACATATGCCATTTACACTTCAATGCTACACTTTAAATTTTCTGGTTTTGAGCAGAATTTTATACTCACTTACGCGTCCTAAACGTACCACTTAAACACTTCCACAATTCAAACCAAAATTCACCATGCTACATATATGTCCTATGAACCTCTCATAGCTCTCCCAAAGCCATTACCCTTTTACAAATACCCTTTAGAAATTTATTAATCCAAAGTGTTCAGAATTCGTCCAGAATCTGACCCCCTAAAAGTATGACACCAGATGACCACTTTAGACCTCATTACATACTTAGCAAAAATTCAGGGGTCACACACAATATATAAACTAACTTCCACGTGATTTTGAGCCTCTAAATAGATGTCTAAGTATTTTTAGAAAAATCAAAACCAAAACTGAAATTCGTCATAGTTTTACACACTGATTTTGTAACGACCTTTTGACCCACTTCCCGCATAAAAAACTCACGAAGACCAACTTTTTGCTGGGAAATGTAAGACTCTCTGAGGTTATCTCCAGTATGTTGTAAATTGTTTATTGATAATTTTATGATTGAGTTATGAGGATCGTGTACAAAACTGTCCCACGAATTTTTTCGCAGTGAATTAAACAACTAAATACGGCGATCTAGACCCTAACGCATGATCAAATCACGAAACCAATTGAACCAATGATCAAACAATCATCATTAAACTATAAACTCCAGAAAATTTAAAACCCTAATTTATTTTCATGATTAAACCTAATCCATCATACTTAGATTACAAGAATTAAAATAAGAACTAGAATTAAACAAAGAATTAGAAAGTACCTTAAACCCTAAAAATTTTCTTCTTCTTCTTCTCTGGATCGGTCGAACAAATAGAGGTTTAGGGATCCTTTATTTTTTTGTATTTATAGGCTCCTAAAATAATCGTAGATAAAGCCTAATTAGAATTTGTTTCCTAATACAATTCTTTTTTTTTTCTTTTTTTTTCTTTTTTTTTCCTTTTATTCGGTCGACTAAGCCCTTTGTATATTTTTTTTCTTTCTAATTATTATTTATATAATTACTTGTATTTCCTTAAATTTTTATAAAAACCTTAACAAATTTGACTATACCTTTTTGCTTAAACGAAATTCACTAGATTTTTAAAAATAACTTTTTAACTTTTCATTTTCAACCTAACTTTTCTAAAATAGAATTTTTACATTTTTCTTAACTTACCACTTAAAATCTAAACCTATCTTAGATTACTAACACAAAAATACGTATACGTAATAATACTTACACATTTAACATGGAAACGCTCAAATATCAATAATAATTTCCTTGTCACTCAAAAGTGAACAAAATAAACTCAACCAATTTCACCACCATTCCAATCTCATTGAGATGATCACACTCAATAGATTGATTACCAATACCTCACATAACCCACATAAACTCATTTAAACACACAGAATAACATACACCATATATTGCAACAGGCACATAAGTCAATACTAACGGTTTGACTAACCCGCTCAAATCATGGTTGTCACAAAAGGGTATAATAGTCAAAACACAATTTGACTTTTTTGAATTTTTTAATTAAAAAAACGTTTTTTTTAAAACATTTTAATTTTCGGAATTAATTTTTATTATTTTATTTAATATATATTTTTAGTATATGCTGTTTTCAAAAGGAAAAAAATGAGTGCATATATGTTTTTTTAATATTGTAAATTCCATGGTTTTAGTGTACATTTTTAACTTAATATGATAATTACACATATGTTTCTTGTGGACATTCTTTAATCTTCAAAATTTATAACACAAAATATAGAAAAAAATTGATATCAAATAAAATACATTTCAAATACAAATAACAAACCAAAAACATAAATGCATAAACAAAATTTGATAAATACATTAGAAATATAAATCCAACTATATCCATGTTGTTCAAAAACATGTGTGCACTCTTCGAAAAACATATGTGCACTCTTCCAAGATCATATGTGTAAGCTTCGCTTTTTCATCAAATTCATTAGAACATGAAGTACCCCTTCAAGACATATGTGCACTCTTTATATCGGTCATGGTCTCCGTCTTTACGAAACATGTTCACATATCTGAAACTACAAAACATTTGTTATTATTATCATAAAAAAACACATATTCATTATTTAAAACATATACCTCCAAGAACATATGTGTACGCTCTCGCCAAATTCATTTAAACATATATGCACGTCTTCCAAAAACATATATATTTGCAATGACCACATAAACATCGAAATTGAAGCGCCAAAAGCACAAAACCTGTCTTGAAACAAAAACAAAAATTAAAAAATTAATCATACTAGTAATAAAAATCAATCAACAAAACATTAAAAAAACAAACTTTCATTGATTTTTTACCCGCCACAAAACACCTATGTACCATTTGCTTATATCAAATATACAAACTTTTGTTACAACTAACATAACATAAATGCACTTTTCTAAACAAAAATAACGACAACTAATATTAACAAGAAAAATATGCAACCAAATCACTTTTCGAGTTCAAAGTCCAAACTAGCCACGAGCCACACATGTCATACCTTTTATGATATAGATCACACAACGAAGATACATCCATATATATCATCAGGTCATTCAAACTACCCTACTGCAGATTGCAAGGTCTATCTCCACAACATTTACATAACCAAAGATTTTTTAACCAAATGAAATACAATTCAATTACAATATAAATTGGTCAAAATTTCCATCACTAATGAGAAACAAATTAAAGGTGTAGTGTTGATGAATTCACCTGCTCGCTGCTCGACCACCAAGAGTCATGCAAGTCAAATAAAAAAGTTGATCTTTAGTCATCAATAGGTTCTCATTAGAGAAAACCAGAATGAGAGCCTTTGCACCTGAAACATTTGGTCTTAAAGTATTTATTATGTGTAACATTCTTAAGGACATCAAATTCAACAATTACTATTTGTTATATTTTATAAAAATGATATAACTACTTGAAGAGTGGAAGAATTAATGAGACGGGTTCCGTTTTATATAACATGGATCATTTACTAATCTGATCATTTTTGCGAGTTTTCTACATTGTTTGCCAAACTGAACAACAAGAACACGACGACTTCATCTGCTGATAATTAATGTTACTCCATATTGCAATAACTTAAAGCAATCTATAACGGTAAAGCAACATAAATAAAAATATATACAAATACGGGGAAATAAATTACCTTCTCGCCAAGTAAGGAACAGTTTTCATCACACGTGTTTTGAGACGACAACCTCATACGTTTACGACTGCGTCGCCAGGCAGATAGTCTTAACCGCTTCCGAGACCGAGCCACAACCAAAGCTTCATTTTGTTGGTTGGTTGAAGAATCCTTAATATTACAGACATTGGAGCTCATACAACTTTCTGGAGTATCGATGTTCATGGAGATGGGACCAACTTTCTGGTGCAAAGGCTCTCATTCTGGTTTTCTCTACTGTGAAACCGTCCCCCTTTCCAGTTTACTTATGACCTGTCAAAAAGAATCCAATCAATCTCATTTCTATGTGCACGTGATGTGTTTTTGTGTCACATTAGTCATTTATATCTTTTTAATGATCCACAAACAGAAATAACATTGGCAAGATGAGTCAAGGAACAACACGAGCTTTATGCAAGCATTTTTGCACAAAATTATGTTCATACTTTCCCCAATTTGCATCCTACTTAGTCTGTAATATATACCATACAAAAATATATACTCGTATTAATCACTAATTCGCTACATAGAAACAAATAATAAAACTTATAAAAGATCAAACTAGTTAAAACTCATATTTCAGATCCAGATCTCAACCTTAAACATATATGTTCTAAACCATAATTCCATGAATCAAACTCATTATAATCAAAAAAAAATCTCAAACAAATAAAATAAAATACTGACTTTTTTTACATCCTAAACTCATTGCACCGTCGTCTCAATCGTTGTTGTCGTCTCCACCCTGTGTTCAACACACGCCTTTTAGACCACGAAAAAGTATCCATTGTTACTTAACGCGCCTGTTACGACATTCATCACTGCCTGGCTTGTAGATCGAAGGTCCATGGAGTCGGTCGAAAAGATCAATTGAGATGAGGGTATCGATTGGAAAGGCCGGTTGTAGGTATTGGTGATGGTGGTTGTTGGTTGTTGGGGCTAAGTAATGGGTGGATGCTAGGGTTAGAAGGGAGAGAGAAGGAGAAGTAAAAGATCTAAGATCAGTTCTTGATTTTAATGGTTGTAACCGATCATAATTTATGTATATTATTTTCTTTCACTCTTAAAAATGGTTTGTGAAATTCCATATTTGCCCCTAGACAATTTAAATTGAATAACAAAGAATTATACTTATTTACCATCATGCCATTTCATTTTCATCAATTGATCACTTAATCAAGGGCTATTATTTGGTTCTGTAGGTTCGGTACAAAATAGTGGTTCTGCAAAGAAAATGTCACTATATTATATAATAATATATATATATATATATATATATATATATATATATATATCTAATATAAAATGGGTGTGTGTGTGTGTGTGTGTGTGTGTGTGTGTGTTTAACTACGTATAAAGATAAAAAGTATTTTATTTAATCTTGCAAAATGAAATCTAGAAAATTACAAATACACTCTTATTATAAAATTTAATAAGAAATATTATATATTATTTATTTTTTTTAATTCTCAAACTTTAATCACATGTGTGATGCATATGGTACAACACCACATATGCATTTTTGTGGTGTGCACATCACTTTGTGTGGTGTGCATATCAACTCCCTTTTCCATGCGGCCACTATAATTAACCCTTAATAATTGCATTAAGAGTTATATCCAAACCACAAATTCACGCTAAAGGTCTTGGAGGGATAAAATAAATGCCGCGATGGAAACGGAAATTTTTCGAGGGGACCTTTTAGAGACGACATCAGAGTTTTAGAGACGACATATGTTCTATTAGTAGAACTAGCGGATATGAGTGACATATCAAGTGGTCTAACCAAACTCCCATACCTCTCTACCTTGGGTAGATTTTTTATGTTCGTGGTTGATTTTTTGGTTGTCGTGAATTCCATTCAAGTTTTCTTACCTTTCAAAAAGACTTTTAAGAAAAAAAAACTATTTAGTTATGAAAACTATACTTGTCTTAAACTAAATTTCTTAATGTATAAATAAATTATCTTTCTAATCTCTATATTGTTTTAAGAACTTTGATTATACCTATTAGAAGCAGTTAATAAAGATGGATTGCATGTTGACAAAAATGGAAATGAGAGTACATTTTGTTTCAGTTAAACTACATTCAACATTTAGGATGTAAAGTACAAGTGCTTTTTTGTGTTGTTAAATTTTATGTCAACAATGGACGTGTTTTAGAGGATTCTTATCCTTTGTACATTTAGAAACCTTTAATTGGTTGGAAGGACCAGGTGCGTGCTATACATTGAACATGTTGGATGAGTGGCTCCGAGCGATCTAGTAACTTTTGGAGGCCTCGTGCCAAATGTACAAAGTGGCCCTCCAAATACAAAAGTTAATATATGCAAGATGGCTCTTCATCTTAGACGTTACATGTATCGAGCGAGTCATAGCGTCCTTCCAAACATATACGGAAGAAACATCATTGACAAAATACTTAGATAACTTTCTTCAATATATGACACAAAAATTTGTGTCACCGTGGCCTCATGAGTGATATAACGCAATATCAAAATGTTTTTTTAATAAACAATAGTAAATGAGCTCCTTGACATATACGTTATTGAGCCCAAATTTATATGCATATTTATAATACAACAAACTGGCAAATTGGATGCCCTATAAATGAATGGCCCTGTGCAATAGCACCAAATGCACACCCCAAGAGCCGGGCTTGGCTCTAAGGAGTTGCAGTTTACGAAATATGAACTTGAGACCTTTTATTGAGAATTTCAAAAGCTAACCACTAGGAGTTTACCACACAGCGTACATGAGTTGGTAATGCTTAGATATGGAATTTATGAAACAGTATTGTATATCTACCCAGCAATGATATTCACATTTATATATAAGAATGGCCGAACGTACTTCACTTCCATGAAGTATTGGTGGAAAATTCACTGAGAATAAATAGCCTTGATTATGTGAACATCATGTGAGCTAGGCCGAGTTCTTCAATCACCATTACTTTACAGTTTACACATATATTATAGATTGGACAAAAAGCTGTTGTATAAAAGCAGGCTTTTGAGTTTTGTATTAAAGATTGACAGCATCGATCACTAATCATAGTAAACACAATGAGTGATCTAATAATCACTCACCTTTGCAAGTTTTGTGCATACAAGCATATACTTTTTATAACAAGTGCTCACAATATTATTTTGAGATGCTTCAAAATAAATGTTTATTTTATAAAGAGTTAATAGATTATGTCGATATCTTATAAATGTTCAGAACATAAATTATAAATGCTTAAGGAGTATAAAAATGAAAGTGTTGTGTCATGTGTAGAAGACACGTACATGTAGCTTACGTGTTCACTAACACCCACCGCCATTCCATATAAGACTTTTACTAAGATGATCTAATCCATAATCAATTCAAAACCTTAAAAGACATAAAATATGTACCTTTCTCGTACCGCTAGTAAGATCATTGTCATACTCATTCTTCTATCCAACTATTCGACACTTCAATATGGAATCAATGAAGATCTACCCCCTGCGTCACTAACTCATAGCAAAACTAATTGGATCAAGACACTTTTCGCACGTCTCTTCCTTCCTAACCTCGAGTAAGTACTAAGTTGACTTATATATGATCAGCTTATTTGGTTTTAGCTTATGTTTCATAGACGATTAGTATGACAACATAATGAACTTATATAAACTCGGAACCTTTAAAATAAGTGATCTAGAAAATAGGCTTGAAATGACATGAGTTGAAAGCACTCGTAAGCTCAAACATAAGCTATGGACAACACCTGTTAAGTCGTTGGTGTTCAAATTCAATATTATGATAAATACTCGTAATGATACATTATATCTTGACTTTTATATATATGTTAGCATTGGTGGACATACTAACCAAAAGTTATATATATTAATATATTAAAGTTATAGTATATTATTATATATATATATATTTATATAAATAATAATAAATATATGTATATATATTATATATTAATATATATAATGGTATATATAATATATATATATGTATATAATATATCTATGTATATATATAGTGTATATATTAAATCTATGTATAATATATGTGTATTATATATATATATGTATATATAATGTATAATATATTATATATATATATATATATATTATATTATAAAGTTTATGATCAAAATGAGAAGTTTTTTTTAAAATAAAAAGGCAAAAAGTAAAAAACCGCATATCCGAGATGCACTAACTTAGAATTAGCGAGCGAGAGCGCGCGTCTCTATAATCTTAGGATGCATTCTAATGCATCATAATGTGTTTCTTTTTCTAGCTTTTATTAGATGCATATACGTATATTAGATGCATTCCACATTTAGCATTGTTTTTGTTCCTCACTGTGCAAAATCATGAAAAATCAATTTGCAACCAATCTACCACATCAATTAACTTTTGAAACTCAAAACGATGTCATCTAAATGAATAGAAATGCTTCTACTGTAATCGTTCATCTCAAATGTGTGGTTTAGTCACTCTCTACCACATCTTTTATTTATATTTACTTCTCAACAGGTATCCCTAGCTCTATATATATATACTATATATATATTATATATATTATTATATAATTAAGTCTTCTACTGGCTCTCGAGCTAAAACGCGCGACGCCAATAGAAATAAAAAGAGCTATATTTGTCATGGTGTAATAGTATTATGTATTTGTACTCTTAAGGGCACGTTTGGTACAGAGAATTTCAGAGATTAGAAATGAAGCAAAGAATTGGATTTCTTACAAATGAAATCCAGAGAGATAGTTTATTGAATTCCACCGTTTGGTAGCGTCAGATAATTGAAAAAAAAATAATAATCACGCAAATCTTTTTTTTTCCTTTTAAAAAAGATTTAAATGGAAAAATAAATAAATAAACATATAATAATAAAAAAGATTATTATTATAAAAATAATAATATATAATAATAATTAATAAATAAATAATAAATAATAATAAATAATCAATAATAATAATATTAACAAATAATAAAATATTATTATATAATAATAAACAGTAAAATAATAATAGTAATAATAATAAATAATAATAATAATAATTAATAAATAAAAAATTACAATAATAATAAAATAAATAAATAAATAATAATTATTATTATTATTTTAATATTTATAATAACAATAAATAATAACAATAAATAATAAATAAATAAAACGTAAATAAATCTCTTTTGTTTTGTGGCTCAAATGAATTCTCACAAGTGAGAAATGGTTTCCACATCAATTATGATGGAAATGATTTTCACACAAATTACAAAGGACCAAACTCCTTAAAAATATCAAATCTTCACCATTTTTATTTCTCTGCCATCCAAACAATGGAAATCAAATCATTTCCATTTCTTTATCTTGAACTCTTTGTACCAAACATGCCCTAAGTTTTCTACATTCAAATGGTCAAAGGAGAGAAACTAGTTGTGTTCAATTTGTTCTCTCCGTCGTGTCTAACATCCAATACGGAATTCGATATGGTGTACTCGTTCATCTTATCTACGTGGTTATTATCGTATTCTAAGATCTTTATAGCAGAATAGTTTTTTTTGTTAATGGTGAATATTTGGCTCTATATTGATTACAAGATGGACACTTACTATACGACAAAAATAGATTATGAAATGACTGGTTGTTGATTTCTTTTTTTGCTTTTCAGTTTCAGATTAAGGAGCAATGAAGAACCTCGAATTATCCCAGACGATAAAATAATAGATAAAAGTGGTGGCGAAAAGGTTAAAGAAGCCGTGACCATGACATTAAGTAAAGGCAAGACTACCCTCGAGGAAACTGCGAAATCCGCTGGCGAAATAACCAAAGATAAGATCCATCAAACTGCACATAACCTCAAGGACACCATCTTTTCACCCCATAATCATGATCATGATGAACCAAACCACGAACTTTAATCTACACATATGTTTTATTTATTGTTGTTAGATACATTACTTAGATAGATGCAAATTTCTCATGTTTTATAATCAAATATTGTACTCGTTTTTGTTTTGGTTGTTTGAATACTATATAAGATTAAGCAAAACACTTTGTACTACTGCACAGCTAAGATGGGCCCTTTTTGCCGTGTCCAAGGCTTTGCAGCAAGAACGTACCTGTAACATTGGGTTAACTTGTAGTAAAGTTGTCCCACCAATTTAACTTTATATCCCACCAATTTAAATTTGCGAGCGCGAGCGCGAGCGCTAGAGAGTGAGCGAAGTAAAACTTTATGCGAGAGAGAGAGAAGCACCGGGATTCTGACCTGGGCCATCCAAAAGCTATGCTACCATAATAAGACATGGATTTTTTGGGCTAATTGCATCAAAGTTACTAAACTTATACTCAATTTTAATTTAATATTACTAAACATTTTTTTTCCCCTCAATTTAATTAACCAGAACTTTTTTTTTGTTGCAAATGAAGACAATTAGAAGGTTACCAAATCACCATCAAGTTGCATTCTTCTCCAACATGATTTTCCAGCTGACGACCTCCACCACTACCAAAATACCCGCCTTCGGCAAGCCACAGCCACTACCATTTTTGACCGATTTCGACCGTTTCGCTGATTTCAACAGTTTTTGACCGATTTCGAAAGATTTCGACCGATTTTGACCATTTTTGAACGATTTCCTCCGATTTCGATTGATTTTGACCGTTTTCGACCGATTTCGACCATTTTCGACCAATTTGGACTCTTTTTTAACGTTTTAGAGTGTTTTCGACCGAATTTGACCGTTTTAGTCCGTTTTTTTCCGATTTTAACCGTTTTTACCGATTTTGAGCGATTTTGACCGATTTTAACCGATTTCGACCGTTTTCGACCATTTTCAACCGATTTCGACCGTTTTCATCTAATTTTGACCAATTTCGACCGTTTTTGAACCTTCACGTCCGTTTTTGATCGTTTCAACCGTTTTGGAACCTTTTCGACTGATTTCTTCTGTTTTCGTGCGTTTTCGACAGTTTTCATTCGTTTTCTTACGTTGTCAAGCTTGTTTGAATGTTTTGAACCTTTTCATCCATTTTTAAAAGTTGTGAAATATTTTTGTACGTTTTCGTCTATTTTTATATGATTTGTTCGTTTACGTCCTTCTCCGTTTTTCTTTGTTTTCCTACGTTTCTTTTGTTTTAGTACATTTTGTATGATTTTATACTTCTTCATACGCTTTTTACATTCTTATAAAAAGTACTAAAACGTATAAAAACGGATAAAACTTTTGAAAACGTTCAAAAACGTATTTAAGCATAGAAAAACGTACAAAACGAACAAAAACGGTCAAAAACGGTCAAAAACGATCAAAATCGGTCGAAAACGATCGAAATCAGACGAAAACGGTGGAAATCAGTCGAAAACGTACGAAAACAGTCAAAATCGGTCAAAACTGTCAAAAATGGTCGAAATCAGTCGAAATCGGTTGAAAATGGTCTAAAACACTCGAAATCGGTTGAAATCCGTCAAAAACGATCAAAAACGATGGAAATCGGTCAAAATGGGTTGAAATCGGTTGAAAACTGTCGAAATCGGACTAAAACAGTCCAAATCGATCGAAAATGGTCTAAAACGTTCAAAAACGGTCCAAATCGGTCGAAATCGATAAAAACGGTCGAAATCGATTGAAATCTGTCGAAAATGGTCGAAATCGGTCAAAAATGGTCGAAATCGGTCTAAAACGGACGAAATCGATAGAAATCGCTTTGGGTGGTGCCGGTAGTGATCGATTTGGAGGTGGTGGTTGGTTCGGGTCATACTGAATGCTATGGTTTGCCGAAAAATCATGTTGGTAGAAGAAAGTAACTTGATGGTGACCTGGTAACTGCTCTTAATATTGTCTTTTTATTTGCAAAAAAAAAATTGGTTCATTAAATTGAAAAAAAAGAACATATATAAATAAATTAAAATTGTGTATAACTTGAGTACACTTTTTTTATGCAATTTGCCCATTGATTTATGTTACTAAACATTATTACAATATATTTCTTGTCTTGGTCCAACACCCCATGATTTAATCCTTAATATTACGTGTATTCTTTTTAAAACAATTTTAAATTATGTTTGAGCCACCTTCATTCTTCCCACAATTCATACACATGTTGATAGCTTGGCTTCAAGTGTAAAGTTTATTGATATTTTTCTTAGGGTAAATTACTACATTGTGGAATCTGGTGCAAGTTATTAGATGTGGGCGAAAGATGGATTTACGCCATGCGGCAAAGTAGAAATTATTTGGTTAAAAGAGTCGATCTCGCCTGATTTTCATCGAAAAACATGTAGGTTTAATCGCTTCACTATAATTCCATATTTGTTGTTTGAGAATTTTGATTCGCCAATTAATCTGCATTTTCTGAAACTCAACAGTCACATCCCAAAAGAAAAGAAGTATATGCCATGCTTCTGTTTTGCGCAAGTAACCAGCATGGTTGAGTTTAAGGCTGAGTTTAGAAGAAGAGTTTCGACGGATGTTGTAGATTGGACCCGTTTGGTTAACTTGAAATTAAGTGATCTGAGCTCCTGGACTTGGGGTATCTTGCGCTTAAGCTGGATGGGTGGGAAGAAAGGTGAAATGGGAGAACTGTGAGTTTGTCTGGCTTGGCTAATTGTACAAGAAATGAAGAGAAAGAGAAGTAAGGGTGAAAATTGTGACTTTTTTTTAATGATCACCTGATTATAGTTGGTATAAAAAGTGATTTTAAGTCACACACACATTTAAGGCATGTAACAAACCGTTATTCAGTAGTTCTTTATTGTCCTCCTTAAGAAGGCTCTTAATTGTGAAAATACTGTTAGTGTGGGGGTTGAATCTATGTCATTGTGTGGGTTCATTGCGTTGGTTGCTGTTTGAATGTCGATGAATATGTATGATTTGCGGAAGTTCAACAGTCCATGCTACAGCAAATGTGTTGACATCCAAATCAACCGTGTCCAGCCATATTTAGATCAACAAGATAAGCAAATACTAATTTTTATAAGCATTGTACTGCTACACTACTTCCATATTGATGTTTAACGAGGGGGAAAATAACCCGCGCGTTGCGGCGGTGCTACTTTATTATTAAGTATTGTGTGTAAATTTTTTTCTCAATAAGTCAAGGGTTATTTTATGTTGATTTTTTATATTTTAGGAAGTTTTTTGTTCTTTTCATAACTACTATCAAAAATTAAAATTATATGTCGGCCAAAACGCATCCAGTATAAAGTCGATATTTATTGACATAGTCGAGAAACTCTGAATACGTTGTGATTTTTTAAAGTAACATTATTTTTAAGTAACACTAATATGATAATCATCTTTGATAAAAATTGCATTAGCACTATTTTTAAAGTGACACTAATATTTTAGAGTAACACGATTTTTAAAGTAACACTATTTAAAAATCAAGTTTATCAATGTCAATCGGTATTATTTTGCGGGCTTGGGCCCTTCTAGTGTTAAAAAAAATGGGTATTATTTTGGGCTACAACTTCTAAAAGCGAACCAATTTTTGGGCCGTATTATTTTGGGCGAAACACAGACTTAAGGAAAACTTTTGGGCCAACTGAAAATCCAGTGTTTTTTTGTCTGGTAGTGTAATGCTAATTGAGTATATATATAATATTATTTTTAGTTTACATACTATGTTCTGTTGACATACACTCTTAGAATCTTTTACTTCATAAATACTTGATTGTAATGTATATGATCATCATATTCTCTTTTGACATACCGGTTCATTTGTAAATGAAAAGTTTTAGGTGGACTTATTTATTTATATAGTAAAGTTTTTAGTTTCTTTTATTTGCTTGACTTTGAACAATGTATAACGGATGTATGAATATATTTAAATTACTTACATTTTTTGTATTAATGTTATTGGAAACGTAAAACCGTTAACTTGAAAATATAAAAGAAAAGGGTAACGCAAACAGTAGCTCCCGCCGCAACGCACATGTTAAATTCCGACTCGTTTTTCAATCAAATTTGGTATAAAAGAAACTATATACTATAGATTTAGTTAACCTACATAGATGGTAGGTTATAGAAACGTTTTTACAATTCTCTCTTTTCAATTAGCGTTAATGTCATAAATTAGCAACTTATTTTCTGTAAATGTCCATTTTGGTAATTATACATTTTTTTTACTTTGATTATTATACTCGCATGCGTATGTCATAAGTAGTTATTTTCTTTATTTTTCAATAGATGATTGGTATAACTTGTCAAAATCTCTAACATAATGTAAATTACATTTAAATGTTGGCATATGTTTGGTGGCGTTGTATGAAAAAGGAAAAAATCTTCGGTTATCATATTTCTTTTTTCATTTTTGTCTCGTTTTCTTAACAATCGGATAAAACCTTCGTTGTCAACATTTGAGTATAACTAATCGCATGTTAGACATTTTGCACGGTGATTTCGAGCACCGGATTATAATAATCATTACGACCCCCCACGTGCAAAGTATAATTACTAAAGTGAATAAAAAAATACGTTGCTATTTTATAACATTAACCTTTTGCTATTTTATGATATTGACCTTTTGATTATGTCTTAGGGCTCGTTTGGTTTATAAGTGGGTTTAGATTCGTAATTGAATTTGATATAGGATTTAGATTTAAGGTAGTATTAGGAGAGATAAATTATATTTATTTAAATATATTTTAAAATAAAATAAAAATAAAAAATGACATTTAAATAATAAAATAGAAGAGAACATAAAAGTAGGACCCCAATAGATAGAGAGAAAATCAATACATGGCCTCACAAAAATATGAAACCTGGGCAAAACCAAGCTTAATGGTCGACTATCAGATTTTGATTTTAACTTCCATTCCCCTTATGAAAATATACAACCAAACAATTGATTGATGTCTTTTCTATGTAAAACCTATACCAAAGGGCCATAACAAACAGCCCCTTGTAACTTTCATTTGGTTTTGAAATTTACCAATTTGGCACATGGCTAAACTTAAAAAATCACATCAACGGAAGCAAATCACATCAACATAATGGAAGCAAAATCATTGTATGGAAGGAGAAAGTGAAATCAAATGCTCTAGCAAAAAAAGGTGTCACTTCACATGCATTTCCATAGTGATAAACTTGTACATGACAGAGATTTGTCAAATCGGTTTCATGTAACAGCAAAAATAAGTGACAAATGAACAAAAGTAGAAGACTAGAAATGCATGAAAATGATGAACAATATATGAAAAAGCCCTAAAATCATGCAAATATGCTCAAATATTGTACTTAATCATTTCTTTTTGTTATTTTAGCATTTGAGAAGCACTTGGAAGAAAAGCACGTGACTTGAGCTCGATTCGGGAAGAAACTGGACAAAAACAAAACTTTTCAAGATGGCGGCTCCCATCCTAACGCCTTCACCAAATATGGCTAGAAAATGAATTTTTGGACTAAAAGTGTTTGACGTCATCACAGTTGCAAAGTGACGGCGTCACAATACGTAGCGACGGCGTTACAAGTAGCCGATAGAAGAAAACCTAAAGGGTTTCGACGGGCTGACGACGTCACAAAACCCTAGCAATGCCGCCAGAACCCAAATTCTATTAATACAACCCCTTTGTTATCATAATTCGTGTGGAAACTTGAGAGAACTTTCAGTGTAGTCACTTTGGACGATTTTAAGTGTTTTCTAACCCTCTTATACTCACATACTCACATGTTTAATTGAATTAAAGTTTTTTCATCCATTTAATCATTCAATATTTTT
>BQNB010044811.1:0-29657 GCA_026074375.1 Tanacetum coccineum | reverse complement strand
GTGATTCTCCCACTTTCACTTCTTTCCTTTCATAATTCTTTCATTTCTAGCTTGCGACTTTTGTTCCATCTACTTATGAGCCATACGTATAGCTTTGCTCAAATTTGCAGGCTTAGACGATGTTACTTCAACCTTGATGTTATCCGTTAACCCTCGGATATAAGCATCAACCTTCACTCTTTCTGGTTTAACCATTCTTGGACATATCAATGCAAGCTCATTGAACCTTTGAGTATAGAGCAACAATGTCATACTCCTTAACCTTCAAATTTCATAACGCGTACTCCAGACGTTGGATTTCTTCTATTGGGCAAAACTCAGTAGTCATCAATTGCTTCATTTCAGTCCAAGGCATTTGGTTCACATTATCCAAACCCAATGTTGCAACCTTAGAATTCCACCAAGTTAAAGCCGGACCTTCCAATGTAGCAGCAGTAAACCTTACCTTCTTACCCTCTGCACATTCACTGATTCCAAAAACACTCTCAGTTTTCTCAAACCATCTTCGTAATTCAATAGCTCCTTTAATTCCACGAAAAACAGTAGGATTGCACTTCATAAACCCAGCAAAAGTGCACTCACGAACAGCAGGTGCAGTGTCTTGACCTCTCACTAGCCCAGATCCACTAGCATCATTCCTGACCTTCGCTTTCCTTTCCCGCTTAACAGCAATAGCGGCATCAACACTATCCTTAATCATTCTTCGCATAGCAGCTTGAGTCATAGGTGCAGACTTTGGAGGCATGATTCTGTTACATCATACAAAAACAATCTGATAAGCATTCATAACATGATATATTCATAACATGGTACAATGACAAATCAATCACAACAACAATCCAACACAATAAGTAGTAATCAAAAGATAGTCATTCATTTTTCATCACAAGAGAGTTAATACATAGTTGCATTGTTTCATAAAATGATACAAATCATTACAACCAATAGTACTAGTTCTACTAACTGAGGATTCAGTTTAGTGATTACACAACAAAAGAGACTAAAAATGAAATGTTAGGAATACGAAATTCCTAGAAAAGTCTTGGTCACTTCATAGATATCGGTAGATAGCTCATCAAGTAATATTTGGAAACTTACATAGGTAACTAGGCCAAGGTCCATGGAAACCCCATGTAACCAATGCCCATGTCCACCTTATGTAAGTATAAATACCCTCTCCACACATAGAGAGGGTGTTGGTTCTCTTTGTAATTTTCACATAGTTCAATCAACCAATCCATTTTTCCTTTTTTACTTTCTCTTTCTACTTTCTCTCTCTAGTTCATCTTTTGTGTGAAATGAGTTTTCTTCAATTGGTATCAAGAGCCATGGTTCTATCTTGGTTCGTTTAGTGATTTTAGTGTTTTTGTTGTGGTGATTTATTTAAGTTTTTGCTTGGTTTCGGCTTATTTTTCAACTTATTATCATTCGGCTTATTTGGTTAACGTTTCATTTTTTTCGTCATATTTATGTGGGCTACTTAAATGTTGGGCTAAATAGTCTGTTTTTACAACATCAAAACGGTTTTCCAAACGTGTTTTATAAAATCACCAACTGTTAGCCTATTTGTCATTCATTTATTTATACTAAAACTGTTGGGAAGTTAAAGTCACCATCTGGTATATTTTTTTTGTGGTTATCAATTCTTTCGTGGTTTTTTAGCTCAATTCGCAGCTTATTAAAGTTTTTCTTATAGCTTCTAAGCTTGCTGAAGCTTATATGGCTTATTCTTAGTAGTCCTTTCGTGGCTTATTTGCTGTTTAAAAGAGCTTATTTTCCAGCTTCTTTTGTGGTTGTTTTGTTTATACACGGTGTGAAAAAGAAGATGCGTTCAAGGTGTTTGATATTTTGTGTGAGCCGAACTAGTCGAAAGAGTTGGAACAGAACTAGTTATTTACTTCATGAGCCGAGCTAGTCAAAACTTTGCGCCAACTGTTTGAGATTTTGTCTCACCGATCTAGTCAAAAACCCATAAGAGCCGAACTAGTCACTTTTCAACATCAACCAAACTAGTCAAACTTCTTCACGAACCGAACTAGTCAAGCACTCTTCATCAACCGAACGAGTCCATCCCCCTGTCAACCGATCTAGTATTTTTCCTTCGAGCACCGAACTAGTAGTTTTCACTAAGGACCCGAACGAGTAAAAAGACTTAAGCACCCGAACTAGTCGAAAAGCATTATCAACCGATCTAGATAATTTTGTGAGACCCGATCTAGATGTTCTTCAAGACTACTGATCTAGTCGTTATTCCAAAAGAGTACCGATCTAGTTAATTTTCCAAGTGGAACCGATCTAAACTACACTAGGAACCGAACTAAATCAAACAAGGGTAAAATCTATACGTTTTTAGTAATTTTCGGGTTTTCGGTTTCGCGTGTCGGTTAATTACGGGATTTCTAACGACTACCATTGTGTTCGTGATCCTTTTTCGATCAATGTGGTATATTTGTTTTTCACCGACGATTACCGTACCACTCCGCGAGAAGAGATTAATATACGTTCCATTTGTTTATAAATTGAAACAAAAGAGATGATGTTTTGGAGGGAATCACGTCACTGTTATTAATTATAATTCGCATTTTACACTTTTGGCCCCTCGACTTCTAAACAGTTTTCATTTTTAACATTTTGATTTTTAATTGTTTACTATTAAACCTTTGATTTTTAGGCAAAATTAAATATAACCTTTTACTTCACTTTTTAACTTTTAATTTTTATTATTTTTTTTAGTTTTACATTTTAGTTTTCAAATTTTTTACTTTTAGCTCTTTCGTTTTAAGAAATTTCACCATTAGTCTTAATATTAAGTTTTTTTATAGTTAATTAAGCTCAAGTACGTTAACGTTAACAACACTTTCAACCACAATTAATTATTGTCTCACGGTTTCTTCTTGATTTTGTAAAATCCCGTGAAAGATTTAATTCTTTTCTCGGTTTAAATCATAGATTTGTAAATTCCCGTGAACGTTAATTGATTTCAAACCACAACAAAATCACTTAATCTACTTAAGATCCTTAATTTCATTTCACACATCGAATTACAATGGAATCTTTGAATTCTAATTTCCAAGAGAGAGAGAGCTGCATCAGTTGCAACAAATGCAAGACAAAGCAAAGGAAAGTTGCATGGTATCATTTCGCCTACTTCATTCACATCTCAAGGTTCTTTCAATCAAGGGAGGATTCGAACGGGCATGTGTGGCACTATTTGATCAAGATAATCAGACTTTCACAGAATCGTTGTTACTAAACTTGGATAATCTAGAAAAGCAACTTGATAGAGAAGAATTTCAAGAAACTGAATCCATTGGTGCGTTTAGAGTACTCATGAAATAGTTTCAGACATTCATAGAATTTTCGATACTGTTTCAATGATTTTGATGGTGCAATGATACGCAAGTCCTTTCTAGAATACACTCGAACCGAGATTCAACAATTCCGTGATACACTAATCCAACACATGGAATATGTTAAGAAGTCTATTAATGAAAGAGCACAGCATAAACGAGAAAATAACAGAAGGGTGAACGATAGAGTAATGCAGCCAAAAGAGGGAAAGGTAGATTCGAGTAAAGCATTAGATGCCGGTTTGGTTGTTACGGAAAGCAATGAGACAGAATCAGAAAGGCATGTTTCAAACAGCAAATCCGAGAAAGATACACATGCTGAGGATGCAGATATCAACTCCGTGAATGACAAACAGCCATTAGCTAAGGTACAATTGACTGTTCAACATGATACTCTTGCTAATGAAAACAACATTCTGTGCAATCTGAACCCATTTATGACACACATCTGTTGGAAAAGGTTGATAGAAATACCATTCCTGATTCAACAAATATGTGTCATAGGGGAAGAGAGATTAAATAGAATGCTAAAAAATGTCAAGTTTCATGTCCTTTACTTGATCCATCATTTGATAACATGACAACTGAATATTCAAATCAATCTCTCAAGTCTGAAAATAATTTTCTCAAAAAGACCGTTGCCAACTTCAAAAAGATCTTTCAAGAATGGAAGCACATTCTGTTAACATGGAACTTAAATATCAAAATCAAGCTTTAAAAGACGCGCAACATGGTCAAATTTTGAATGAAACAAGTAATAAAGCCAAGATTAACAAGGGAATTGAGGTACTTGAAAAGATCAATATCGAATTGGAACATAGTGTGGCTAAATTACTTGCAGAGAATGAGAAGTTGCATAAGGAAAATGAGCATTTAAAACAGACTTATAAAGATATTTACGATTCTATCAAAACGACACGATTTCAGACAAAAGACTATAATGACTCACTGATTGCTTAAATAAATAGTAAGACTGTTGAAAATGCTGATTTAAAGGCTCAGATTCAGGAAAAGGTTTTTGCGAATGCAGCGTTGAAAAACGAATTAAGAAAGTTAAAAGGAAATAGCGTGGATACTAAGTTTGCAAAACCATCAATCTTGGGGAAACCGGTTTTACAACCACCCAGAAACCAATCAGTTGTTAGACAACCGAATGCGTTTAAATCTGAACGACCTAATTTTTCAAAACCACGGTTTGCCTCCCAAGTTGATGTGAATAACGTTTTGTCAAAACCAGTCACTCAACATTATTTGCCTAAGGGAAGAGAATCTGCTTTTGCAAAACCTAATCATATGATTGCATCTAGCTCATCTAGGAATAGTTCTAAGAACATGCCAAGATTTAGTTCAAATGACATGGTTCATAATTACTATCTAGAGGAAGCTAAGAAAAAGACACAAGAAAGAGATAGAAAGTCAACAACTAGTGTAATGCCATCTGCTAAATCACAAAACACTACTAAGAGTTGCAAATCAAAACCTAGGAGCAATAATCAAACATCTAGGGTTTTGCCAACATCTAAGAGTAGTTGCCCAACGACAACTGTTATGCCAAAAGCAGATCACTCTAGGAATTCTAGTCCTTTCTCTGACTTCAAACACTTTGTGTGCTCAACTTGTCAAAAGTGTGTCTTTAATGCAAATCATGATGCCTGTATAACAAAATTCCTGAAAGAAGTGAATTCTCGTGCTAAGATTCAACCCAATAAGACTAGAAACAGTAACAAACCCGTAGATCCAACGAGTCATTAGTGGCTTTTGGGTGTATTATTTCAAAAATATGAGGGAAGAGATATCTCGTCATTCTTTTAAAACGCATCATTTGAGCTTCTAGGGAGAAGTGTTATGAGAAGAACTAAGTAATACGTGAGAAGATATGTGATTGATTCGATTAATTTTTCCTTGATCGGCTAATTACTAAGCTTATTAAAGTGGGTTTCTAACTGCGGGAAAGACATTTCATTCTGCACAACAAAGGTTTGATTGTGAACCCCCAAATGGTTTCAAATGGGATTATATCACACTAACCCCTTATAAAATGCGCATCAAAACTCTCAATGTCATGTGCTGGTTCTCTTAATTATGTTGCAGGTACATTTTGCAATCCTTGAAATGGAAAGACTCAGAGTTTGTTTTGCTGGAAGAAAAAAGTGATTATATCAGAAACCATACTGGAGTTCTTAGGAATTTATGTTATGATGAACAAGGACAAATGGCTTCGTTGATTACTTCAGATCAACACCTATGCTGCTCATGATAAATGGCAGTCTAGTAGACAACACTTCAGGCCCCGTTCCTCCACAGAAAGAAAGGTGTACGCTTCATGTTGCGCTTTATCTTCATAGAAGAAAGAGAAATCTTACTTTGTATCTAAGTAATATATAAATCATTAAAAAACACAAACAGATTTTTGTTGATTTTTATTTTTCTATTTTTTATAAAATTTTATTAAAAAAAAAATACAAAATTAAAAATAAATTCAGAAGATAAAAGACAAAAAATATATTTCACGTCTGCTTTCTAGCATCGATAATATTTTACGGCTTTAGTAATGTTCATTTTCAACAATGGTTGCACAAAGCTGTAAAATAAAGTTAGAATAGAAAAAAAACATTGACATATGGCTTGCTATTATTTATCAGATAGCAACCCGGGTCATCATCTTAAAGGCAAAGGTATTTCAAAAAGAAAAAACTTAACCTTCACAACGGTGGATTTTAATTTCTCGAGAATGAATTACTTTTTTGTTTTTTTTTTTTTTATTTTAAAATTTTTTTTTTTTTTTTTTTTTTCATTCCAAAAGCTTGTGAATACCTTTGCATCAACAACCCGTGCTTCCTATTATTACAATTAAAGTTGTACGTCTTTTGCTGTTGTCAGTGCATTTATTTGTCCAAAATAGAGAAATTTATTTTTATTGGTAAAAAGTTGTCTTCACAATGAATTAGTGTTTTCAGTAATCACAAAAAGATTTTTCAAAGGACCAATTCGACCTATTCAAACAATTGACAAAAGCTCTTATTAAATTATAAAAGGGTTATTATTTGAGGAGGGAAGAAATCGTCATCAAATAATCTTTTTAAAACGGTCTTCAAAATAAGTCACGGATAAATTAACGGATTAATAGTTTTCAGTAAACACAAAAAGATTTTAAAAGACAATTCGACCACTCAAACAATGACAACTGCTTTTTAAATAGAAAACGGGTCGTTATTTGAGGGGGAGAAAGCGTCATCAAATAATCTTTAAAAACAGTCTTTCAAAATAAGTCACGGAATAAACGGATAAAGTTTTTTGATAATAACGGATAACAATTTCAAGGGGAGTTAATTTATATTAACTACAAGTGCTTTAGATGTCATGTGTTTAAAACTTTATGGACTTATTTGCACTTTGACACTTAGTGAATTCAGGCTTTAAACTATAGACGACCAATATTGCCAACACCTCATAGTTTGTAAAAGACTTAGGAATGCTTAGAAATACTTTCATAGTTTTAAATGCCTTGAAGTTGATTCTCATGAAATAGATTTAAGCTTATTAATTCTTCGAACATGATCTCGAATATGTGTGCGTGTAAGGTTTTGCTAATTCTAAGGTGTCGAAACCAGCAAGGATGAAGGAGTATATGTATACATGATAGAGTCCATGGCCTTCTTTTAACCTTGTCTTCATGGTTAACTTCTTTTGATTTTAGGCCTTCTTTGTTGCTTTTGGGTGCACTATTTCAACCTCATAGGGAAAGAGACATCTCATCATCATTTAGTATGCATCATTTGAGTTCCTAGAGGGAAGTGTTAGGAGAATAATCATTTAAAACGTGAGAAGAATTCACATTCGGGACTTAGTTGACTTTGGTGTTTCAATTTATATCATAACTATCCTGAAGAGAGAAATGCGCTCATCCGGGACTTAATTGTCTTTGGTGTTGCGGTATCAAATTCTTGAAAGGGTTTATTATGTACTTCGGATATCTAGGCTTTATACATTAAGACTGCTTGATGCGGCTTGCAAGAAAGTTCTGAATCTACTCAAGAAAGGATTGCTGGTTTAGGGGGAAGCTAAGACAACATCAACACCGACATCACCAACCACACAAGCTCAAGTTACATATGTATCTGAATCTGTTTCATACTCAAAGTTTGAAGCAAAGACTTTCGTAACTTGGAAAGAAAGTTGAAGCAGTACTGAAGAGTGCTTGGACAGAGAAAGATCAGATTGACAACTTCTTGAAAGAACATTAAGGTTAATGAGGAGCTTAGAAAGTTCGTTGGTGGGAGATTGTACGAAGGAGACCTACGGTTGCGACAAAAGAACCATATGATTCTATCATATGATGTTCTCATCATTCAGGTCAAACCTCGTACATAATAATCTTGTGAATATATATAGTGTAGACTTAATGGTGATTCTAAGAAGTGCTCGAGTATAAAATTTTCAAGAATTTTTTAGTAAATTCAAAAGTTTTCAAATTATTGTACTCAACACTGTCTTATATTCCCTCAAATATTGAGGGGGAGCATTAAAATGTTCCTGATAGTTTTGTGTAACATTTTGTCCCCGAACGTTTAATCAATTGATATCCAAAATATCAAGGGATTAACATTTTGGATAAGGGGAGAAAATGTGATTAAACTGAACATGCTTGTAAATATATGTGATTAAGTAAAAAGGACTCTGTGCGTTCTACGCTTAGCATGTGCTACGATATCGATGCACATGTTAAGGGGGAGCTTTTAGTGATGATGAAAAACTCTCAAAGTGTAAATCTTTTGATATTTATATCAAACACTTTGATTGAAATTTTCAATGTTTTTGGAAGGATTGTGATGAAATACCCAAAAGACCGACCATGTTCTTAAATTTATGGAGATATAAGGTGGTTAGGCATAGGTATTCAAATCCCATGATCCAGCCAGAATCGGAGGGATCTACCCAGGGATATCCACTAGTTAGTGTAGAAGTCCTTAGGTATGATAAAAGGAGAAAAAGTGAGAAAATGGAATAATGCCGACTAAGATGGAACTAACACTGGAACAAACCCCACAGGAATTAGTTTTATGAAGTCTCGGAAGCATAAGGGTTGAGAAAGAAAAGAAATATAAAGATAAAGGGTGTAAAGAGGAAGCCCTCCATACACTAGCAGAAACCGGGTCAATACATAAAAAACCTGTCAGAAACACTAAGGTGTTGTCTGACTATTGAAGAACTGTCATGCCCAGTGACGCTATCACAACCCTCCCTCCACTCAAGGTCCCTCTCAAAAGACTCTCTTCATTTTCTCACAAAGAGATTACACGCATTTCTATCGACTTTCTCACTCCGAGTTAGTTGATATTGAAAAGGTGGCAGTCTGCTCCAGCCTCCGATCACTAAAACCAAAGTGCACTATTGAGTCTAGAGCCAAAAGAGATCATCCATAAATCTCATTAGGACACTTGTCAAAATTATGCTTGCTATCTCACACAATGTGAATAACGAGAAATATATAAAGAGTCCTACGCATTATCCTTGTGATTTTGCCAGAACATCCGAGTGATTTCATTCACAATGAAGATGGAAATCCTGCTTGAGCCAACATCAAACAAGCTCATGGTAGGTGACTTGTGCGATTCTATACGAATCAAACTTGTGACAACTGGAAAGAAACGATGGTGCGATTCTACAAGAATCAAACTTGTTCCAGTATATGAATTGACGATTGATGATGAACTTTTGAAATGATTAACACTCTCGATGTGTCACAAAACCACTTTAGCAAGTGACACGTCGAGTGATTTTCAAATTGATTTTTCTATTTCAATCGGTGAGACAGTAATTCACTGGTTCACTCTTATCGTGTTGTCTGCTTTGAGACGTTCCGGTAATGAGAACATGCTGAGTTTGATGAATCTAATACATATGTGTTAGAAAGATTCTATACTTCAGCTGGAAATCCTGTCAAGGATATTCTTCTTAAATTGAATCTACCTGATCATAGGTTGATCCTTACGGATTCAAAGGTTATTCCAACTAAACACGGGCGAATGACAAAGCCATATTCGTCCCCCCGCTTTATTGCTATCTGTTTTAATGCAGGATAATTAAAGATGGTGGTGAAGGTACCTGATTCCAGCTGGCTCACAAGATTTATAACCACATGCTCATACCCGACCGACAAAACATAAAGACATCATGAAAGCTCAAGTACATGTTTCAAGACTTCCGCTACTCTGATACCGTACGCCTTTCTTAAAGTGACGAAGTATTAAAGTAAAAGAATTTTAAAGAAGTTTCAGTCACTCTGATATCGAACGTCTTTCTCGAAGTGATGAAATGTTAAAGTTAAAGAATTTCAAGAAATATGCAACATTAAAGCTTTTCAAGTCAACAAATTAAGAAAGGTATGAGCATGTCGGTCCAAATTCACAAGTTTTACAAGATGGCAAAGTTCATTAAGATGGCAAAGAGATTATGCTTGGTTGATGATCTCAAGATCACGTTCTCACATACAAGTCAAGATAAAGGAACAAGCTCAAGCCTAAAGTCTATGATCACTACGCCATATTCACAAGAAAATGAAAAGTAAAAAGAATTCTGTAAGCACAAGAACGAAGACCTTCATAGTATGCTTGGTTTAAGTTTTTGTAACATGAAGTGACCTCCCTTAGGGGGAGATTGTTAGGAATACAAAATTCCTAGTAAAGTCTTTGTCACTTCATAGATATTGGTAGATAGCTCGTATAACAATATTTGGAAACTAGATAGGCTAGTTAGAAAAAGCCTATGGACAAACCCATAACCAACCTAGATAGTAGTATAAATACCCTCTCCACACAAGGAGAGGGTGTTGGTTCTCTTTGTAATTTACACATAGTTCAATCAACCTTCTTATTTTTCCTTTTTACTTTCTCTCTCAACTTTCTCTCTCTAGTTCATCTTTTGTGTGAAATGAGTAGATAACTCGTATAACAATATTTGGAAACTAGATAGGCTAGTTAGGAAAAGCCCATGGATAAACCCATAGCAACCTAGATAGTAGTATAAATACCCTCTCCACACATGGAGAGGGTGTTGGTTCTCTTTGTAATTTTCATAGTTCAATCAACCTTCTTATTTTTCCTTTTTTACTTTCTCTCTCTGGTTCATATTTTGTGTGAAATAAGTTTTCTTCAGATTGGGACTTGTTGAGTCTTGCAGAGTAATGAAATACAAATCTGTGCCACGAGAACCTGTGAGAATGATCTGAACGGCTTCAGCTTCGGCATTCAGTTGATCGCGTATGTCTTATGAAACATTCTTATAGTTCTCCATATACCTTTATGTAGTTGTTTCAGAACTACCTTCAGCAACTGGAACTGTCTTCTCAGTTCATTGATACGTGTATGGTGGATTTTGGAGACAATAGTGGATGAGTTTACTGTTAGGTTTGGTGTCAATGTATCTCTTGATTCTGGATTTCTACTGAATCTCGGAGCACATGTGTAGGGGGTATTTGAAAATAACAATGTCAGAAAATGGTTTTATGGTTTGATCTTGATGTCGGTCGTTTTCAAACGCGTTTATCAAATAAAACCCTCAGATATAATATATATATTTATATAAAATACATATACGTATACGTAAGCAAAGTATCATACAAATTATTCTTAGGAAAGAATAATAAGTAATCAACACGGGTATCGTTTTCCTCGGTGAGAGGTGAATGGAAATCTACATTCAAGTTGTAAATCGAGCTTGAATGTCATTCAAGTTTTTAATTCTAAGATTTAAAACTACAAGATTAAACTAAAATTTATCTAAAAAATATAAATGACAAATATGCTTTAAAAAGATAAAAATGACTAATATGATTAAAAAGATATAAATGACTAAAATGCTTGCTAAGTGACGTGAAAAGTTCCTTAAGTGTGAATCAAGGTTTATTAACAAGTTAATTTTCTTAGAAAAGATAATTATCTCACAACGTTGGTTTATTTTGACAAGAATCTCTTAAAAAAATATTAATTACTAGATGTCTAGTTTGACTATTTCTCCGGCTTTTGCCCTTTGAAACATTCAAACTATAAATCTAAATAATCGAAGTTTATTTATTAATTAAACCTTTTTTTTCAAATCCACACTTAATTCCCAAATCACTAAATCACTTAACAAGCACTAATTAAACTACTTGCTACTCATAATGATAAAATAAGCAAAGCAAAACATTTTTAATCTAAGCTAAACTAATTAATTGAAAAAGGATAGAAAATGGAACCGAATTGAAGACCCGCAATTAAACGAAAACCACCCGATTTATTTAGCTAAAACAAATAATCAAATTCGGTCTAGCTAAATAAACCCTTAAGCTCCGCGCCTCGTGAGTTGACCGGTACAAAAAAAAGTCAAAATACACAAAATAAATCATCAACTGTTAACATGTAACAGTTATAACAAATCCAAATTACACTTTATAAATCCTCTAGGCCCAAACGAAACATATGCAGGCCCAACTGTCCAAACTAGACACAAAGCACCAATGCAAGCCCAAATACCTCAAATGAGGCCAAATAGAATCGTGGCCCAACAAACTAACGAGGCCCAAGCGAGTGGAAAATTAGCACCAGTTAACAACAATAGAAACATGACTAAAATAAGCTACCAAGTGAATTTTGAATAAGCTGACTTTTTGATAAGCTAAAACTACAATTAATTAATTGAAAAGCTCATTCAACATCAACAACGAATAAGCACTGGATTAGGCATTTTTTTAAAAACGATATCTAAACTATTAAGCACAAGCAAGAATCAAATAAGCTCACGGATCACAAACAAGCAAACGAAACAAAAAGCTCAACTTGAGATAAAATGACAAATAAGCTATCGGAGAGCTTATACTAAATCTAAAAAACTCCTAGATTATTATTATTTTTTTATTTTTTTTTGAAAACGATATAAGCTTACAAAATGAATACGCTATAGCTTTTTCGAATGAGACAGAAAAATAAGCTTTAAGAAAAACATCAGCTTATTGAATAAGCTGTTTGAAAAAGAAATAGATTTTTAGAACAAAAATAAGATAAATAGAAACCATGCAAACTTCAAACCATTATCATTAATAAGCTTAAAACAAATTCTTACAATAAGCTAAGCTGAGTACAAATCGAAATGAGCTAGAAATTAAGACTGAAATAAACCGAGAAAAAAAAACTAACTAGAAGAAAACGAAACTAAATATTAATCCTACACTAATTTTTCTAAAACTAAAATCTACTCCCTTTATGCCTGCTACGAGTTATCATTTATAGCAAAAGGTGTGGAGGGTAAAATCGTCAAGTTAGGTGGCCCAAAACATGTCCTAGTGCAAAAATCAGGGGTACGATCGTCTTTTAACCCTGATGCGTCATTGATTGCCAATGATTGGCTACTCCTCGTACAGATCAGCCCGATCTTCCAATGAATGGAAGACACGTGTAGTATTCCATGCTTAACTCCAACGCTTCATAAGTCCCTGTGATAAAAATACCGTGTGAATGAAATACATAACAAGGATACTTCTCCACGTGTCCTAATATCATTCGACCTCAAAATTGTAGTGAAATGGCACGTGACTAGCATGATTTAATTTCCATGGCATGTGCAAGTGATGCAGGGTGATGTCACACTCAATATTTATCCATTATATCTATTATTTTTCTTGTTGGGCTTTTAAGTTTGTTCGGGCTCGTCTGGCCCGTTAAGTGGGTTATGGGCTGGCCAAATAAAATCCGGGGGCACCATTGGACTTGAAATCTCGTGCTCTTTCTAACGGTATGCTCGAGGACTTTTCACGACTTCATCTTAGCTTGAGTAATAATTAGACTTGACCAAATTGAGCTCGATAATTCCCGTTTTTGCACCGTTTTCAATCCTTTTACCTGCAAGATATAAAAATACCAAACAAACATATTTGTAAGATAATAAAGCATATTTTAGCATTTTTAGTCCAATTAATAGTGTTTTCCGGGTTATAAATGATGCGTATTTTAGCGAACATCAATGCTACACTTTACCGTGACATGATTGGATCCCTTATGTATCTTACATCCAGTAGACCTGACCTTATTTATGCAGTCTGCTTATGTGCTCAGTATCAGGCAAAGCCTACCAAAAAGAACTTACAAGCGATGAAACGGATCTTTCGATACCTTAAGGGAACCATTAACATGAGTCTCTGGTACTCGAAGGACACCGATATGTCACTAACAGTATATGCAGATGCCGACCACGCGAGGTGTCAAGACACTAGACGTAGTACATCAGGAAGCACTCAGTTCTTAGGTGACAAACTTGTTAGCTGGTCGTCCAAGAAGAAAAATAGCAATGCCATCTCGAGTACAGAGGCTGAATATATTTCCTTACCTGGGTGTTGTGCTCAAATCTTGTGGATGTGTTCACAGCTAACAAATTATGGCTTTCAATTCAATAAGATTCCTCTGTACTGCGACAACAAGAGTACGATTGCTTTAAGCTGCAACAATGTTCAATACTTACGAGCCAAGCACATCGATGTTCACTACCATTTTATAAAGGATCAAGTGGAGAATGGAATCGTGGAGCTATACATTGTCCGGACTGAATACCAACTGGCGGACATCTTCACCAAACTTTTGCCATGAGATAGATTTAACTTCTTGATCGAAAAGCTTTGTATGAGAAGCATATCTTCGGAAACGTTGAAACGTCTAGCAGAGGAAACGAACGAGTGATGGTGGTAACTCATATCCTGTATCATATGTACATAAGAAAACATAAAAACATAAAAATAATTTTCTTTTATATAAATTTTTCAAAAATAAAATAAAAAATTAAAAAATCAGAAAAATATAAAAATATGTATCTCTGGCATGTCTTCTGAAAATTGATAACATTTACGGCCTTAGAAATGTCATTTAATAATGATACGAGGCTGTAAATGAAGTTCGAGCAGAAGTTCAAAAGCTTTTAAAACATGCCAAAAAATGGCTTGCTATTATTTCAGATAGCAACCCAGTCATCATCTTAAAGACAAGTATTTCAAAAAGAAAACTAGACCTCTCAACGGGAATTTATTCTCAGGCATGGTCTATTTTATGACCATGCAAAGGCTTGTGATTACATTGCATCACAACCCGTGCTTCTTATATTACATAAGTGTACGTGTCAGTGCGCTTATGTGCTTAAAATAAGAGAAATCTTATTTCTTGGGTGTTGATTTTCAAAATTAATTTTTTTCAAATAAGAAATTCATCAGAAAAATCATTTTCAAAGACACTTGACAACTCAAACAACGACTACAACCCTTTAAATAGAAAACGGGTCATTGTTTGAGGGGGTGAACATTGTTGGGATTCTTGATTTGATGATACAAATGAGCAACAGAATGAAACAAAAGGATCAAAGTCGTCATTATGAAACTCTACAAGCTGGTGGAGAAATATGAAGATTTGGTCAAATATTCTACAAGATAATGATTAGGAGACATCTTAATAAGGTTTAATGTAATTTAAATAGTTTACTTATCTATTGATTTACTTCCTTTGTAAGTCATGATCTCTCCCTTTATAAAGAGATCATAGACATAGGTTTAAAAAAAAGCAGAGTCAACTGATGAGAGTCGAATAGTAAAAGGGGGGTGTGTGTACACCATAGTTAGATTATAGTTAGTTAGTAACCCCAAGTTATAGTTAGGGTAATAGGGAAAACGTATGAATAAAGAAAAACTTGTGATAACATTGATTGTGTTCTTATAATTCCGTTGTGCATATTCAATCATTGTTATTGTTTATCCTAGATATAAAAGATCTAACTAATCTGAGCTTAAATCGATCTTATCAATTGGTATCAGAGCCTCGTGGCTCTCGATCTAGGATCTACAAGGTGTATTGATGTCGAATCTATGAAGGAAGAGTGGTCATGTTTTTTGTTTTTGATGTTTGGTTCAATTCGTTGCAATTAGGGTATTCGCAAACCCTAATTTAATAAAAACAGGAATGGTGATCATTAATGTTTCTACTAGCTTTGATGAGTTGATCGTTTGATTAATGATGAACCCTAGTAAGATGCATAACATACGACATCAAGATAATTGCTTTTTGGTCAAGATAGTACTCGTGTTTGCCACTGCTGTGAAGAGTTTTGAAGAACAAGCTTTGTTGATTCAACTTCTTTGTAACAACAAAGTATTGGTAGCAGGATCTTGATTGAAGGAAAAGGAATTTATTGAATGCTTGATGATTGTTTGGACCTGCATATTATGTACTGTGATCACAACAAGTTATTGTTCGTTACAGCAAGTGGTGCCTTCACAAAAATCTCGTTGCTGAGATCAAGAAGGATGTTATCTGATCAACAAGAAGATTGGTGGTTTAGGAGTTGTTTAAGAAGAAACAAAGAAGCAGATTCATGATTATTATATTTATTGGTAAGTAAAAATTTATGTTAGTACTGCCAATAATATGTTAGTACTGCCAAGGTACTATTAGTACTGCTTCATACATGATTTAATGCTGCACATATCGTAGCCTACAAGTCCACAAACATTTTTTTTCACCATATGGAGATTATTGGCGACAACTCAAAAGGATTTTTAATACAGAACTTTTAAGTGCAAAACATGTTCAATCACTTAAACCATTAAGGGAAGAAAAAGTCTCTCAGTTCATCCACACAATCTCTAAATAGTCTGGATCCCTGATCAATCTCAATGAACATATTTATGTACTTACATACGGGATCATGGCAAGACCAGTCTTTGGAAAGAAGTTAAAACATCAAGAAGCACTGATATCACTTATCGATGAAGGGATAACCATATCTGGTGGATTTACTCTTACTGGTCTCTATCTTTCTTCTAAACAGATTTGATAAATTGTTAGACGACATCATTCACAAGCACAAAACTTGAAAAGATTCATCACAGATTTGATAAATTGTTAGACGACATCATTCACAAGCACAAAGCACGTGAAGTAGGAAAAGACGAAGTGAATATTCATCTATTGATGGACGCTCTTCTGAAAGTCAAGGTGCATGGCAGCCTTGAAATTCCCTTGACCATGGACAATATCAAAGAAATCATGGTGGATGTAATATCTGCTAGTAGTGATACATCTTCCAAAGTTGTAGAATGGGCAATGTCAGAGCAGGAGGTATCAACATGCTTGAAAAGAAGCAACAGTTTAGTGACAGTTATAGTGTCACAAAATGCCTTGGGAGGAAGGAGTACTTCAATCTGTGACATATTTGCGACAGTTGAGTAACAGATAATGTGTCGCAAAAGGATATGGGAGGAAGGAGACTGGAAATTAGTGACAGTTATGTGACAGGAAAATGTGTTGCTGTAAGCAGTTTTGTGTTAACAGTTTATACTACTTGTTTTTATTACTATTGCTATTGGAAAGCAATTAGTACTTCCAGGATTAATCGATATCGGACAAAGGACGTTTTTAGTACTGTCAGTTTTGACAGATATCGGTTGAAACGCACGTTTTTGGATCTCGAATGCTTTGTTTAAAGGGAAGCTAACAGATTGATTTTGGTTTAAATGTTTAATGGCTCGTTTTGGAGATTATTTGAAGATGTGATTACGAAGACAGTTGATTATCACTTATTTGATGTTGTAGTTGAGTTTCATAGATGCGTGTTTTTATCATATCTTAAAGTCGTGTTTTTAGCAGGTTATGACTTTAAAGATAACTTGTTCGTGCTTACAATGATGTGACGAAGACTTGTCAAAATCTAGCAAAGGTGTGTGATTTTTCTTATGGTGCTTAATGCTCACATTTGCTATCACTTAGTATGTGTCTCATAGAAGATGAGGATTTTTGTCAAGAGGTTGCGGTCTACTTATATTTCACAGATTTATTTATAAGTTCGACGTCACGTGGATAGTGCAAGACATAAGACACAAGTTTGGGAGATTCTACTTCTTCATCAAATTCGTTATACTCAGTTTTCTTCATCAATGCTCATTACATAGAGCCCACTGAGTTCGAGATTCAAGAGATGGTTAACATATTTTTCAGGGGAGGCTTATTGATTAAATGTTTAACCATCTACATGCACCACTTGAGGGGAAGTGTTTCGTTACTACTACTAGTCATTTATTACTACTGTTAGTTTATGTTTCTACTGCTCAGAGTTATTTATCTTATTATGCTTCATGGAGGGTATTTTGAGTCATTAGAAGGATGGATTGGTAGTGTGGTATATGATTTGTAGTGTGTTATGATCCAAGTTGCATATCTACAGGAGACCATTATTAGATGATTACAAAAAGGGGAAGAAATTACAAGTTTATTGATTTGCAGCTTATTATATGTGGTGGCATGTTCAAGGAGATCTTAAGTTAAGGGGTAGCAATTAGCATTTTACAAAGGAAGATTTTGTTTCATTCAGGGAGATCCATGATCTCAACTTTCTCAACTCTAAGGAAAGTTCGTACAAGAACATTGTTTGTTTTGTCATCATCAAATAGGGGAAGATTGTTGGGATTCTTGATTTGATGATAAAAATGAGCAATAGAATGAAACAAAAGGATCAAAGTCGTCATTATGAAACTCTACAAGCTGGTAGAGAGATATGAAGATTTGGTCAAATATTCTACAAGATAATGATTAGGAAACATCTTAACGAGGTTTAATATAATTTAAATAGTTTCCTCATCTATTGATTTACTTCCTTTGTGAGTCATGATCTCTCCCTATATAAAGAGATCATAGACATAGGTTTAAAAAAAAGCAGAGTCGACTGATGGAAGTCGAATAGTAAAAGGTGTATGTGTACACCATAGTTAGATTATAGTTAGTTAGTAACTCCTAGTTATAGTTAGGGTAATATGGAAAATGTATGAATAAAGAAAACCTTGTGATAACATTGATTGTGTTCTTATAATTCCGCTGTGCATATTCAATCATTGTTATTGTTTATCCTAGATATAAAAGATCTAACCAATCTGAGCTTAAATCGATCTTATCAAAAATGTCAAATATCTTCTTCATAATTAATCATGTGATAATCGAAAAATATTTTAAACATATCGGATAAATATTTAAAGGGGAGTTAATTAATTTTAACTCAATCGGGCTTTATTGTTTATGTGTTTAATTCTTTAAGGGTATTATTGCAAAATGTGAGACCTAATATTGATAACTAAACTTTAGGGACTAGTTTTTCCATTTGGGAAACTTAATTAAACCTTAAGTAAAGTTTATTAGGAAAATGGAAGCTCTAGTAAACCTTAGGGGGCATTTATGCCAAAACCCAAAAAAGTTTTAAGCATAAACACCCCTTACCGTGTTTTCCCACACTCGTCACTCTTAAAAAAACCTTAAACCTCCATTATCAAATCTTTAAAACCTTTAAGAACTCATTCAATCTTTGTTTTAATCTTAAGATACACTTGTTTTAATGTTAAAACTTCCATAAATTAGACCCAATCTTGGAATTATGCTTGAAAAACTCTAAAATTTGACCTAACTTTTGTCACCCTAAAAGTAGATGAGATGTTAAATTGATTGAGGGGTTTTGGTCCTATAGGGGTCTAGATGATGTACCTATAACAGTTTTTAATGGGGATTACGTATTCATACGTTTTGGTTGATTCTTGATGTCGTACCAATGAAAAATGGTCAAGAACTTGTAAAAGTTCATAGGTTTAGGTTTAGAATTGCCTAAATAACTGTTTGTGTGAACTTGAGTGTCCTTAAACATCTTAGTATGTTAATATCTTGAATATCTTAAGTTTTTGTGTTTATGTGAGTCGAATAAGTCAAAAGGCAAAATTTTTGTGGTTAATTCATGAGTTAAATGTGTTAAAATGTTTCCTAGATGCTATGTGATCATGTTAAGATGGATAGTGATGCTTGAAAAGGTGTAAAATGTTGGTGTAAGTGTTATATAGGCGAACTATACGTCTTCACATAGGCGAACTATACACTAGTTTTTAACACATGCAAACTATACGTGTATAGATAGGCAAACTATACACTAATGTTAACACAGGCGAACTATACATACATGTATACATAGTCGAACTATACACTAGTGTTAATGCAGGCGAAGTATACACGGATACATAGGCGAACTATACATGTGGCTTAATACAGGCGAATTATGCATGGTTGTATAGGCGAACTATACACTTGGGTCAACACAGGCAAACTATACACTTATATAGGGCGAACTATACATGATTTTTTCTAGAAGAACTAATCTCGTAATCTTGGTAATTAAATCTCGTAATCTAATCTAAGTTTAATAAACCTTAACTTTTCACTTAGTGATTAATTTAGGTCTAGTTTTTCCTTATAAATCTTTAGTGATTGCCTTGGTTTCTATAGATTGCATATAGTTATTGTGTTGTATGATTATGTGTTTCTCCTGGTCTTATGTGTTGTATGATTGTGTGTTTCTCCTGGTCTTATGTGTGTCAATATTTTGCCTTGTAACTGTATGCATAATTCCTAGTGTAAATTAGTCTTGCATCTATAATCATTCGTCATGATCTAGATTGTCTTTCAGTGATATATATATATATATATATATATATATATATATATATATATATATATTTGCTTGTATATGAACTGTACGTAACAAATCTTAGCAAAATCATATCTTCCATTACTACTCAACAAGCCAAACTTGATCTTGAACTTGTTCCCAAAGAGAAAAGACTTGAGATTGGGAAATGCAACAGAAGACTCAATCCTGGAAAGATACAAAGAGAACCCACATTTTAAGTCGTTCTTGATGCTCTTGCTCTTACTCCATGCTACTCTGCATTTCTTATCACTGCAGATGTTCTAGAAGTTTACATGCACCAATTCTGGGATTCAGTTTACAAGCATGACACTTTCTACAGATTCAAAATGGACAAAAGGAAGAGATTCAAACTCACTTTGGAAATCTTCAGAGATATCTTTAAGATCTGCCCCATAGTACAGGGTTAAGACTTTGATGCACTTCCTACTGATGAAGAAATTATGTCTTTCTTAAGAGAACTTGGTCACACTGGGGAATCAATTCACTCATTGATGTTGTTTTTGATCAGATGCATCAACCTTGGAGAACTTTTGCTGCTCTCATTAACAGATGGAAAGACAACTGGTCTTGACAAGCTTTGTCTCTCCAGAGCATAAATTCTTTAGGGTATGTACCATCAGAAGAATGTAGACTATGTTGAACTACTTTAGGAAGATTTCATTTACCAGATTGACAACAGAGCCTATAAAAAGCAAGAGAAGATGTACTGCCCTCAATTCACCAAAGTTATCATTAACTACTTCCTTACTCAAGACAAGGAAGTCTCCTGGAGAGACAAGATCGAGATGCATACCTCCAAGGATGACTATCTGATAAACACTTTAAGATTTGTCTCTACAAAAGAAGCAACTCAAATCTATGGTGTTGTACTTCCTGAATCATTGACCAGTCCTGAGATAAAGGAAACAAAAGCTTACAAGACTTACCTTGGTTTTGCTACAGGAGCTACACCTCCTAAGAAGGCATGAAAGTTCAAAAAGCATGCATCTCCTTAACTCTCTACTATCCCAGTTTCACCTGAAGAACCTACGAAGAAGTCAAAGAGAGTAAAGAGACCTGCAAAGAAGTCTACTAAGGCTCCAGCAGGAGGTGTTGTCATTAAAGAAACTCCTAAGATGCCATTGTCTAAGAAGAAGGAAAAGATGACTGTTGAGAAGCGCAATGGAATTGATCTGCTCTCTGAAGTGGCATTAACTAAAGAAGCTCAGTATGAAGAAGCTAGCAAGAAGAGCTTGAGGGCCTTTCACAAGACTCATCCAAGTGGTTCTGGTACTATTATCAAAACTGCTCCAAGTGCTGCAAAAATCAAACCTTCTGTCACAAATGAAGGAACTGGTGTTAAAACAGGGGTTCCCGATGTGACTGAAGAAGAATCATCTAAAAGTGAAGCTAAATCTTGGGGAAATGATGGAAATGATAGCAATGATGATCATGACTCAAGTGGTGAAGACAGTGATCAAGAGAATGATAGTGATGATGACAAAACCCGATCAGACAATGAAAATGAGTCGGATTCCAAGCATGAAACTGATGAGAATGAATCAGGTTCCGAGTCTGATCAAGAAGAAAATGAAGAAGATATAGGAGATGATGAAGAAGAAGTGAAGGACGAGTTTGTTAAAACCCCATCCAATGATTCTGATGATGAAGATGAAACAAAGATTACTGATAAAGCTGAAGGTGATGAAGATGAAGAGATGGATTATACGACCAGTCAGCTATACGATGATGTGGATATATGGCTAAATAAACCAGTTTAAGCTGATGATGAGACAGTTCAAAAGGAGGGTACCGATGCTGAATTGACTAACATTCAACAAGGGAATGAAAATCCGGATATCTCTCAAGTCATAGAAGATGCTCATGTGACACTTTCTACTGTTCCACATAATACTGATGTCCCAGTTACCAGCTCTTCTCACTCATCCGACTTGGCATCTAAATTCTTGAATTTTTTAGATATTCCCCATACCGATGCAGAAATTGTTTCTCCAATAGATGTTCACATCCATCATGAAGTACCAAGCCAACAAACACCCACACTCCTTATAGTACCTGTCTTGGTTTTCACCGATTCTTCACCAGTATACTCCATCGTCATCTTACAATCATTACCATCCTTCACTCCTCCACCACAACAATCAACATCCACACCACCACCAACAACTGAAGCTACAAATCCTCAATAAGCACTTCCCGATTTCGCATCCGTCTTCCAATTCTACAACAGAGTCTCAGCTTTGGAGAAAGATGTTTCTAAACTCAAAAAGGACGATCCTCTTAAAAATCAAGTGATAGCCCTAGTAGATAAACATCTATACGCAAGACTCGGAGCCACCAGAGACGAGTTCATGAGCTATCTTTCGGCAACCATTACTACTAGGATCACTGAGCAAGTCAAGATTCAACTTCCTTAGATTTTGCCAAAGGAAGTATCTAACTTTGCTCCTCCATAGATCCAACGCATGGTTACTGAGTCACTTGAAGAGGCTGTTCTAGCCAAGGAGTCTTCTCAACCACAATCTTCATATGAGGCTGCTGCAACGCTTACAGAATTTGAGTTGAAGAAGATTCTGATCGACAAAATAGATAAAAGTGAATCATATCTGGCAGCTCCTGAACACAGAGAAGGCTATGAAGGATTGATAAAATCTTATGATCTCGACAAGACTCTCTTCTCTACTTATGGTAAAGTTTATTCGTTGAAGAGAATCCAAAAAAACAAAGATAAAGATGAAGAACCTTCCGCTAGATCAGACCGAGGGTTGAAGAAGAGGAAGACTAGCAAGGATGCAAAACTAACAAAAGGTCCTAAAGCCAAAGAATCACAGTCTGGCTCATCTAAAGGCACCAAGTCTCAACCAAAATCTTCTAGAAAGTCTGTTTAGTCATAGAAACCAGAGTTTGAGGTTGCAGATTTGGATATGCCACAAGATCAAGAGGAGAACCTGGGTAATGATGATGAAGAACCCAAGGGAAAGGTTAGATCTAAACGTGACCGGTTCACCAAACCTACACAACCTCAAGATCCCACTAATCCTGATTGAAATGTTGGCAAGACTCCACAACAAGGACAAACTCAAAGCTGGTTAATGACTCTTGCATCTTCTGCTGAGAAACCGTCAAAGACCTTTGATGAATTGATGAAAACTCCTATTGACTTCTCTACATACATCATGAATGGCTTGAAAATCACCAATCTTACTCAAGAAACCCTGTTAGGACCAACATTCAGACTTCTTAAAGGCATACGTACCAATTATGCTGAGTTGGAATATGACTTTGAAGAATGTTACAAGGCTCTTTCAAAAAAACTTCATTGGGAGAATCTAGAAGGCGGTGACTATTCATTTGATCTTACCAAACCCCTTCCTTTAGTTATGAGTGGAAATCATTAAAAAGTACCAGTTGACTACTTCTTCAACAATGATCTTAAGTATCTGCAAGGAGGAGTTTTGACAATGACCTACATGACTTCTATTATAAAGACAAAGGCTGCTCAATATGATCTTCCAGGCATTAAAGACATGGTTCCAAATATATGGGTTCCTGTTAAAGTTGCCTATGATAAACATGCGTTATCTCACATTGGAGAGAACAACGTAAGACCTTCTACTGATATGCACGGGGCCTGAAATCAAGACATGATGTATATTCTACAAAACGTATTCTGGCAGTAACTCTGGTCGTGGTAATGAGGAAACATGGGTATGGGTATCTGAAAGAGATTGTAGTAAGAAGAGCCGATAACGACCTTTACAGATTCAAGGAAGGCGACTTTCCACGTCTTCATATCAATGACATCAAGGACATGCTTCTCCTTGTTCAGAACCGACTCATAAATCTCTCAAGCGATGATGTTTCTGACTTCGCAATAGCATTGAGAATGTTCACCAGAAGCTTGGTTATTCAGAAGCGAGTCAAAGATCTTCAACTTAGAGTTGAAAGTTACCAGAAGAAAATCAACGTCACCAAGCCTGAAACTACCAGAACCGGCCTTAAAAAAAGGGACCCATTCATTCCATATAAAGACCCTCAAGGATTCATTTATGTCGACAACCAAGAGAGAAACAAGTTGATGCGCTCAGATGAACTTTACAAGTTTAGTGATGACACATTAACAAGGTTTCTAACTTCGCTTGAAAGACATTACAAATAATATCCACATGGAGTACTGACAAGCTTCTGACCAACCCTTTTAAATATATATATAAATAAATATATAATAAACTTATAAATACATAAATATAAGGATAAGAATCAAAAATCTCTCAATTGTAGTAAACCGGAAGTATGATTCCCGGGTCGTTATGTCCCAACGAGGCGTGAATTTGAAAATCGAGAATCGGTTTGGGAATTATGCTTGAATAATCAAAGATTTGAATTGGTTATCTATTTCTACAAATAAAATGCAAAAACAAGTAAAGAAAACCTAAAACGAAAGCAATTTAAGTTAAAACCTAAAACGGGAACGTAAAAACGCGACTTAAAAACCTAAATTATCAAAATTTAATCCTAAAATGATTATTTCACTTTTAATAAACCCTAAATGACTAAAATGCAAGAACAAAGAAAACTAGACCAAAAACGAAAGTGATTTAAGCTTAAAAACACGAAAAAAGAGAACGGGATTCGTATACCAAGGTTGATTGGTATAAAGCATGTTTTGGTTTCCGTCTTGCATTCCAAGACCTAGCTATCAATATTGGCTACATTAAAAAGAAGGAAACTGAAAAACGCAAGACTTTGATTCCTTATTGGGTATGTTTTCGAGCAGCTTGGGTTCGGTTTTGTTCTCTTTGTGATTTGACTCCGGACTCTCATGTACATCTTTTCATAGAATGCCATTTGCTAGTGAGCTTGGAATAAATTCGAGGCCTTGCTGGTCTTAATGCGTCATTCCAATATATTATGACATTATCCATGACATAATAGCCTTTTGTTAAGCGTTCAACTCAGAGTCAAGATTGTTGCAACTTAGTGGTGGCTGCGACGGCTTACTTTAATTTGGCAAGAAAAGAATTGGAGGCTGTTCAAAAAGGCAAACGCAAGGTGGATCAGTTGTTGATTGTAATTAAGAGCCGTTGTGTGGGGGGGCCCCCCCGGTCCCCCTTAAACTCCTATCTTGCAAGTTGAAGAAGTCCAAGAGTGGTGAAAGATTGGCGAGGCTTTGGGACCTCCCGGATGCTATTTTTATTTAGATTCTATGGATTCTCTTTGTTGTTTATGCACCATTAGGTGGTTTTTTCCTATTGTGTATTGGTAATGTTTTGTTGTTAGTGTTATAGGCATGTGTCGTATAACCTAGTTGCTTTCAAGCGTTGGCTTGAGGTTAATGTGACACTCAGTCACATTCCATTGTACTTATTGGTTTTTGGGTGATTAATATATTTTACCGGGGTATCGTCCCTTTTACCCAAAAAAATGTACTAAAATGCAAGAACTAAGAAAACTAAACAAAAAAACGAAAGTGTTTAAAGTGAAAAAACAAATAAAAACGAGAACGGGATTCAATCCCGTTCTTTAAAAAAACTAAATCCTACAAATTTAACCCTACGGAAGCAAATTTATTTTTCCTAGGTCCTAAATGATAAAAGAAAATTTAAAAAAAAAAAATTATATTTTTTGATTTTTATTTTATTTATTATAGAAATTTAAATACTGTTTAAAGGAAAATAATTATAAAAAATATCAAACTAATTTATAAAAATCTGAAAAAAATACAGAAAATACTTTGACTTATGCTGATTCTAAGAAAAATACTAAGAACCTAAAACGAAAGCAATTTAAGTTAAAACCTAAAACAAAATGTAAAAACGCGACTTAAAAACCTAAAACATGAAAAGTTAATCCTAAAATGATTTTTTTACTTTTTATAAATCCTAAGTGACTAAAATTTAAGAACAAAGAAAACTAGACCAAAAACGAAAGTGTTTAAAGCTTAAAAACATGAAAAACGTGAACGGGATTCAATCCCGTTCTTTAAAAAATCGAAATCTAAAATTTTAACCCTACGAAAGCAAATTTATTTTTCCTAGGTCCTACCTGATAAAAGAAAATTTTCTAAAAACGAATTATATTTTTTTGACTTTTATTTTATTTATTATGAATTAATTACTGTTTTAATGAAAATAAATTAAAAAAATATCAAACTAATTGTGAAAAATATGAAAAAATTACACAACGTACCTTGACTTATGCTGATTCTAGGAAAAATAAAGTTGGGTTGCCAACTTATTGAAATAAGCCCAAAAGGGCTTATAAGCAAATGGGGGAAAACCCCCTTATATAATAAATCTTACACAACTCTACCAGATGGCCCTGCTGGCGCCGGTGGTAGAGTGTGTGTATGCTAAAGCTTTGGTTGAGAGGGGAGGTCTCGGGTTTGAGCCCTGCTCACCCTTGAGACCTCTCTATTCCCATATTTATTTATTTATTTTTTTGCAAAAAAAACTTTTAAAACAACTTTTTTAATAAGATGAAAATAAGCATTTTTCTTAACTACAACTTTTTATGAAGACTTATAAATAAGCTGGAAAAGCACAAATTAAGCTGACAGAAATCTTAATATAAACTTAAGGCACTAAGAGGCTAATTTTTTTGGCTTTTTAAGAACAAATAAGCAAATGAAAAAGCAAAATAAGCAAAAACAAATAACTAGACAAACCTAATAAGCATATGGGAGCAAAAATAAGCCAAGAAAGCAGACAAATAAGCACAGAAAAGCTGAATTGAATGTGACAGAATGCTTGATTAACACTAAGTCTAAAATGGTTAACTGTCTGCTTATTTTTGGACTTAAAAAGCACAATGGAAAGAAAAATAAGCTAACAAAGATGACAAATTATATCTAATAAGCAATTAGGAACAAGAAAAAGCAAATAAAACCAACAGATAAGCACTGAAAAGCTAAAAAGCAAATTTGGCTAAAACTGCAAAGCAACAAGCCTATACGAACACTTATGGGCTTAATTTTGCGCAACTTAGTAGATCCTTATGGGTCTAAGGCTTATATAAGCTTAAAGCTTGTCCTACAAGCTTGCTAAATCAGCAAAGAAAAAAGATTTTGAAACAAAAATAAGCTGTGAAAAAGCTCATATAAATTGACTGTTTCACTCAGCATGTGCTGAGTGAAATCAGTATATGCTGAAAAATGGGCTTTTTTGAAGACTGAATTTAAGCTAGGAAAATAAGTCCAAGATGCAAAGTAAGCAAAAACAGATTAAGATGAACTCCTAATGAGCTTATTCTCTTAAATTAAGAATCTAAAACAAACTATACCTACCCTAAATTTGAAATTGAAAAGTACTAAAAACCTAGCCCATTACTTGAAATTCAAAACAGTTTTGACCCATTTACCTTAAAAACAATGAAACAATACTAAAACCTAAACAACCAGATTCTAATCATGAACTTGAATGTATTTTGAACATGAAAAACATCACTTGACAACTTGAAACTTAAAAATCAAAGATAAAACACTTTTGGCACTTTAAATCTAACAGTAGGAAAACTTAAGCTTAGAAAAACATGAAGAAAACTAAAAACTTGATTCAAACTTGATTTTACTTACTTATAGACTTAATTTAAGCTTGAGAAATCTGCATTGAGTACCACAAACAAGTTTTGACCTCCATTGACCCATTTTGGGTCCTTGACCCAAACACCCTTTTAAAATCTGTTAAACCATTTTTTAAGCTAAACAGATTAAGACAAACCTTGGAACCCACAAATAGATTAATACAAGAGTTCCTTAAGCATAAATAAGCAGTTATATCAGGATTTTAAACACTTCAAATAAGCAATTAGGATTAAGCAGTTTTAAAGCAAATCTATACTAAAGGGCATATAAGCTAAAACTTAAGCATAAAATTCATTTAATAAGACACATTAAGACAGAATAAGCATCAAATAAGCACTACTAAGCAACTGATAAGCTAAAAAGGCAAATAAGCTAGAAATGGAAAAAGTATGTGTACCTTTGTCCTTTGCTTAAACAAGGACACAAATGCTCAATAGAGCTTAAATCTACAAGCTCAGCTTATTAAATAAGCTGTGAAAACCCCATAAGCCCATCCTTGTCTGGCTTATCATCCAAAGAGCTTAAACCCAACAATTTGCTTAATGAAACAGTAACTTTATAAAAGCTTTTGAAAAACCTTTAAGTAGTTAAAACAGGTTATACAAGCATAAAAGAGCTGATATGTGAGAAATCACATATCTTTATTATATCCAAAATGGCCCTTAAATGATTAAAATGTGCAAAAATATACTTGTTTTTGTGTATTTTGTTGTTTGTGAATGTGTAGGTACGGATAGTGCAAAAATCACAAGAAAACGGTCAAAGCCGGACAAACACGGACACGGGAACGGAAAGAGTGCAAAAGAGCCAGAAGATTGCTATCAATGGTCAACAAAGTCAACCCTTGGTCAATATTGGTCAACCACAAAAAGACAAAATCCTCAAAATACCCAAAATGCCCTAAATGTTAAACCTAATTTCACCAAAAGTCCCTAAGCCCTAACACCGTTATCTCTTTATATTATAAGAGATAACGGTCGTTATCTCCTATAAATCCTTAAAACCTTATAACCAAGCCCAAACCTCACCCGGCCCAATCTCATTTCTTTTTATAAAAAGCCCAGGTCAACGACCCAATTCCCCGAGTCAAACACCCCCATCTAACGTTTAAAAGTAAAAAAACGCGGGTAGTAGCTATTTACTGTTCATCGTCGTTCTCGACGATTAACCCCACTCAAATCAAAGGGTAAAATCAAATTGATTGCGTGGCTCAACAATTCAAGCACCAAGCTCCTATGCGGCAAAAGGAAACGTCACTTGAGGCTCTTATTGGTCAAAAACGGGACAAGGAGGACACATGGGCATTGAAAGAAGCACACCAATGATTGGATTTTTACACTAAATTTAGTGCAAAAGAAGCACAAGTACTCTGACACACGGAATGCCACGTTGGCAATCCGTGTGCTCATCATATCAATCCAACGGACCATAAATGAGATCAAAGGATTAAGGGCTAAGATCATAGATAAGAGGAGCGGGCTAGACTCCTAGAAGCTTCACTCCAAGGCTATAAATAGAGAGCAAGCCTCACACACACATATCTTCTTTTTCTAGTTTTTAATAGTAGCTTAATTTAGTTTTAGCTAATGTAATTTTAAAAATTCAGTTTTTCAGCTTAATATAATCTTCATTTCTAAAGTATTGTAATCAGTTTTGAGTTAATGAAACTTTAGTTTTAATTTGCAAAATCTATTATTTCTTATTAAGCTCATTAAATTCCAAAAGCTTTTATTAACTGTTTCATGAAGCTTTGTTTAAATTTAAGCTACTAAAAGCTCCTCAACAAGTTCATTAAAAGCCTTATCATCCCTTGGAATTGGATGGTTGCTGGATGATAAGACTTGGTAATAGTCCTCAAAGGTCAAGGGTTAGGATAGAATAGGACTTGATTTGGTTTACAGCTATAAGCTATAAGCTATCTACATAAGCTCTATTTGAGCATATAATCCCTGTTCAGCTGGGATTTCAGGTTCTATTTCCTTTTATTTTTCTGTCTTCAATAATATAGCTTAATTATGTCTTTGCTTAATGCTTATTTAGTTTGCTTATTGAGTGCTTATCTGTTGTTCAATGCTGCTTAATATTGGTTAATTAGCTTATTTATTATCTGGTTGTTAAGTTTTAGTCCTAAAACTCTTATTCAAAAAGCTTAAAATGATAGTTGAGGAAATAAGGGGGTGTTTGGCACAGCAGTACTAACT
>BQNB010044810.1:0-44659 GCA_026074375.1 Tanacetum coccineum | reverse complement strand
GCTGCTTGGGAAACATACTCTTGAATATTGTCAGGATAAACATTGCCATCGGGGGCGGGATAATTTCGGTAAGAATGAGTACCACCACAAGTAACACAACTTTCCTCGACCGCTTTCACGGGAGTGGGAGCTTGGGTTTGGTTTTTCTTTTCGAAAAGTAAAGATTTCACCATATCTTTAAGTTCAGCAACATCGGGAGAAATACCATGGGTAAAACTGCTCGAACTCACTTTTGCAACAACCGGTTTGTTACGTGAATTACGAACCTTGGATTTGCTTTCAATGATTCTTAGGCAATCACGAGGAATTTTATCCAAAAAGTTACCTCCTGCGTCAAAATTCAATGAATCTTGATCATTAGAGTTCAAAGCATTATAGAAAGTATCGAGTTGATGTAACTCTGAAAATCCATGATGTGGGCATGCTCAAAGAAGATCATTAAATCGGTCTCGTGCCTCGTAGAAAGTTTCATCAAATCTTTGTTGAAATCTCGTGATTTCATTTCGAAGATTTGTTGTTTTGGAAGGAGGGAAAAATTTGTTGATGAAGTTCGAAACAAGATCATCCCATGTGAGAATCGATCGAGGGGGTTCTTTTTCTAACCAAATCCGGGCTGCACCCTCGAGAGAAAATGGGAAAAGCATAAGCTTTACCGACGTACTCAGGACGTTCGGGAACTTCACTGTAGAAGTGATCTTGTTGTAATAACGGATGTGAGCATGAGGGTCTTCTTTGTCATGTCCGAAGAATTGTTTGTTTTTAACGAGGGTAAGCAAACCGTGCTTAAGCTCAAAGTTGTCCGCGGTGATTTCGGGCACAACGATGGCATCGTGCTTCAAGCAATTGAGCCATAGTACGATTATCATCCATTGTAACTACGGGAATAGGTTCAATAAGATTGAATGGTTCAACAAAAGTCGGATTGACTTGTTGTTGTTGACGGTTAGAATTACGAGATTGAGAACGAGTGCGCATGCACTAAAATTTAAAAAGAAATTTTATACTAATTTTTTGGTTTTTAATTTTTTTTTGGGTATTTTAACAATGAATTTTAAATACAAACAATGAGATAAGACACTTAAACCTAATAATCAACTTGCTTCTCGGTAACTCTTTAAAAGAATTGACTTTTAAAGGTGAGTCGTACGTCGCAAGAGACACAAAAGGTAAGTTTTTGATCTTTGGTTCGGGAACTTATTGATGGATAATACTTCAATTGAAAGTATTATTTGTTGGTGTTCTTTTACCAACTTGGTGAATTTTTTTTTTCTTTTTATGGATAATGTTTTTATGTTTTTGGTTTTTCTTCTTTTTTTTAGATTTTTGGTTTTATATTTTAATTATACTAATAAAAGAAAATGAAAAATATTTTTGTATTTTTTATATGAAAATAAACAAAATAACTTCTCTTGGAAGGATCTTCAAACAAAAATTTTCAAACGGCTTCAACAATCGTAGACAATCCTCCCCGGCAACGGCGCCAAAAACTTGATCGTGACTGACTACACTCTTTAATATATAGTAAATATATATAAAATATACTTATAAATATATAAAAAGAAAGGTAGGAATCAAAAGATCTCAGTTATAATAATCCGGAAGTATGATTCCCGGGTCGTTATCCCCGATGAGGAAAGCAATTGAAAGTCGAGAGTCGTTTTGAGAATCGATGCTTGAATGGGATAAGATTGATATTGGTTATCTAAAACTACGAGAAAATTAAGGCAAAAACTTAAAATTTACTTAAGGAAAAACAAATTTTAGCTAAAAACGTAAAACGGAAACCCTAAACTGTAACTAAAAACCCTAAATTTCCAAAAATAAACCTAAAATGAATTTTTCACTTTTAATTGACTCTAATTGACTAAAAAGTAAGTTTAAAGAAAACTAGAACAAAAACGGAGTCGAATTGAGCTTAAAAACACGAAAAATGCGAACGAGAATGAATCCCGTTCTTTAAAAAATGAAATTTTGCAAATTAAACCCTACGGAAGCAAAACTAATTTTCCTAGAAACTATATGATAAAAGAAAATTTTCTAAAAAAGAATTATATTTTTTTGATTATTTTTCTATTTTTTATGAATTTTTAAAGTTTTTAATAAAAATAAATGTTTAAAAATACTAAACTAATTATAAAAATTCTGAAAAAATTATAGAAAGTAGCTTGAACTAAGAGGAATCTAGGAAAAATAAGCTCAGGAACACAGCTTATCTAATAAGCTACGAAATAAGCTAAAAACAGTTTATTATACTAATATGCCTAAAACGTATATAAAAGATAGATAATGAATGAAACTAACATATGAGCTATTGTAGCATGATGGTTTATGGTGTGTTGTGTGGGACGTTTGGTTGAGAGGGTTGAGGTCCCAGATTCGAGCCCTAGCTCACTTGGGACTTCCCCTTTCCCAAATGTTTTTATATGCCATTTTTTACAACTTTTTTAAAAGATAGCAAAATAAGCACTTTTTGTAAAACAACTTTTTTTATAAACCTAAAATAAGCCATCAAATAAGCAGTTAAGGACAGAATAAGCAAATCCTAATAAACCTTATAAATGCAAAACTGTTTAGGGTTTTTAGAACAATAAGCTAGGGAAAAATTTATATTAAGCTAAAACAGATTAAAAAACTATATCTATAAGCACATATGAACTATAAGATAGCACATTGATATGGATAGAATAAAGAAAGCTAAAAAACTTAAAAACACTTAAAATTTTACACTAGAAAGCAAATAAGCTCAAATAAGCAAATGACAAAACTAAATAAGCTAAAATCGACTTATACTAACCTAAAAAGCTAAACTAAACCTAAATAAGCCATAATAATAAGCAGATAAGCTAAAATAAAGAAATAAGCTCTTTTAGTGTAAACTGTTAACCAAACAACCCCTTAAGGCACCTTTGAGCTTATTTTTAAATAAGCTAAAGGATCCTTATGGACTTTTGGCTTATTACCCTAAAAAGTACACCTAAAATACTACTTAAAACAACTTTTTAAAACCATTTTGAAATTCAGGAGCTTAATGAAAAGGCTTGTTGAAAACAGCTTATACACTAAAAACACTTGGCTACTTTTGGTTTTGAAATTAAAAAGACAAAAAGCTTATTTTAAGGCTAAAAACAGATATGCTAATGAACTTATTTTTAAAAACTAATTTGAAACAAATTGACACTGACCCTAGACCTACTTGTAAACCAAAAATCAAATCCTATAAGCTACTTATACCATCTGAATTATTAAGTTGAAAATAGCTACTTGTCTTTTAAAACTGCTGATGCAGTTTGCACTTATATGAACAAAACTTTAAAATCTTTGATGCAGACTTAAAACACTAATTTTAACACTCATTAAACACACAACTAAGAGCAATTAAGGTTATGTCAATTACTAGAATCAATTAAAACTAGGTTATGCAAATGAGGCTTAACAGACTTGGACTTTTATTAATCTAACTTATGAAAACTCACTTAACTCTAACCTAGCTTATAAATCTAGCATAAACTGACTTAGATGAAAGATTAAACCAAAATCCCCTTAAGACCAAATGGCCACTGCTTAATAAGCAAGGAGAATAAAGCGATTAAGCATATTTAGACTATGAAATTAAGGACAGAAAAGATAAATGAAAACTTACAAATGCCTTAGCTAAACAAAGGCTTAATTTGCTCAAAGAGCTATCAACAAGCTCTAGCTTATCACAAGGATAAGCTAGTAAAGTCCAATAAGCTCTTCCAGAGTAAGCTTATCATCCAAGTAGCTTAGATCCATATAACTTAGGTATTAATCTGATTTTAAGAGTTTGAGTATATTAAATGACTAATTTGAGCTCAATGTGAGCTTAGAGACTTAGAGAGCTTATAAGAGTAGCTTGTGAAATAGTTGAACAAAAGCATTTGCGATATATAAAAGCTTATAGGTAAAAATATATTATGAATGAGTAAACTATGATTTTATTAATTTAAAACTAAATACAAAACTTTGAAAATGAAAATTACAAGACCAAGTTACATGAAAATGAAAATTTACTTAAACTACTAACAACTAAAAATATAAAAAAAGGAGATATCGTGTGTGTGAGGCTTGCTCTCTATTTATAGCCTTGGAGTGAAGCTTCTAGGAGTCTAGCCCGCTCCTCATCCATTTGATCACGACCTTTCATTAATTTTCAATCATTGGATTCCCATTCATCACCGTTGGATTAAATGATGAGCACATGGATTGCCAACGTGGCATTCCGTATGTCAGACCTTTTGTGCTTCTTTTGGCCAGGATTTAGTGTAAAAAACCTTGTCCTTGTGTGTTTCTTTCATATATCCGTGTGTCCCTTCTTGTGGTGTCTTGGCTAATGAGAGGCTTTTGTGACATCTAACTCTGCCACATCGTACCTTGTTACTCGAATCATAGAGCCACATCATCAATTTTAATTACCCCTTTGATTTTGACAGGAGGTTAAACTGAAAGAGATGATGAACAGTAAAAATGAATTCCCGCGCCTTTTTCTTTCTTTTTATATCTTTGTTTGACCTCAGGTGTGTGAGGGTTGACTTTGGGCCCGGGATTATAAAAATGGAATTGGGCCGGGTGATGAGGTTTGGGCTTGGTTATAAGGTTGTGTTATAAAGGAATAACGACCGTTATCTCTTTATTATAAGGAGATAACGGTGTTAGGGTTTAGGGACTTTTGGTGAAATTAGTGTTTAACATTTAGGGCATTTTAGGAATCTTGATGATTTTGTCTTTTTGTGGTTGACCAATGTTGACCAAGGATTGACTATGTTGACCATTGATAAATACTTCCAGCTCTTTTGCACTCTTTCCGTTCCCGTGTTCGTGTTTGTCCGGCTTTGACCGTTTTCTTGTGATTTTTTTTGCATTATACGTACCTACACATTCACAAGTAACAAAATACACAAATACAGGTATATTTTTGCATATTTTGATCATTTAAGGGCCATTTTGGATATAATAAAGATATGTGATTTCCCACATATCAATAACCCGCACACAATAACCCTTGTTAGATATTGTGAGGATTTAACCTTTCCATTTCCAAGGATTGACTATTTTAGATGTAGTAGACTTTAGAACTTGGCTTGGTATATCACTCGAGACCACAATAATGAGTATTATGGATTTAATTGGAGTAACTTGTTTAAATTGGTAAATTTTAGGATTACACCCAAATCGCCTTTACATGTTGCTTATTAACTAACTACACCGGTTAGTTAACCTCCCGTTTAAACCCTTTTCCACTCTCATCTTTAGAGTGATGATCCACTAGAACAACCCGTAGAGCCAATCCTTTAGGAATTACACCAACTATTTGTTTTGTTACACCCTTACACCTTAACCTACCCTGTTAGATTAAGTTTAATTTACAGTTTCTAGTTGCTTAAAGTGTAAAGTTTGTATTTCCCGAGTCTTGTGTAATTTTCTATTTTGGTGCGGTTGGAAATTTGCACATTGCAAATGGGAATGTATATTAGTAGTCAAAACTCATGTGATTTTACTACCGTCACAATTATTGGTGAGTCCGAAGAACGATGGAACTATCAAAGAAATTATCCGGAATTATTATGATCATGAAGATGGTGAAACTACACCGAGATTTGAAGAATAGTTAGCAAAAAAAATAGAAAGAAAAAAAATTGAAAAAATGAGAAAAATACAAAAAGAGAGAGAAAGAAAGTTTGAAGATAATCGTTTTGCAAAGAGCATTACCGAAGGAATTACATGAAGGATCGATTATTCGTTGATACGTCTAAAAAATCAACGATGTAGAGTATTATACAAAGTGGTAGATATCGTCACTTGCCTTGTAGAGTATGTAAAGTTTTGGGATGATTGGGAAGTTGACCGTTACGGGAACGCCAACTTTGGTTGTTGTTTTTTATCATTGATCAAGACATTGTAAATAGTTGTGTCTGTATCATGGTAACGGTCGAAAAAAAGTGTCTAGCAACTTGTACTTTAGGCTTAATCTATTTGTTTCTTAATTTTTTAACAACAATTTACTTCCCTCTCACCTAATAATTAGTCGCTGGTTTTACGCGAATGAGAACTTGTTCGAGCGTGCATGTCTATTCCGTCGTTACGGCCATGTATGCATGTCTTAGCTGCCTCGTTGGTTTACTTTTGGTGAAAGTTAGAAGGTTCCTACCCTATATCATTCTTCATCCTAACCGTTGGTTAAATTCGAATGAGGATGTGATCGAAGACACATATCTATTCCGTCGTTACGGCCATGTATGTGTGCTTCAGCTGCCTTGTTGGAGTGGTACTTTAGGTGAAAGATTGTAGAATGATCAACCGTAAGCCTTTCCATACAAAAACCCATATTTACCATTATAAACTTGTTACTCCTTCGCTTTAGTGGTGGAGATGTGTATCCTTGCCAAGCTTATGATAGAATACTCTTCACGACCGAGCAATTGAGCAATTTAATTACATGTTACCACATAGATTATGTAGGAACCCGATTTACACTTTCACTTCATATTACGAACCACGAATCGAACCAAGAAAAGAGATAAAGAAAGATTGAGTTATTTTAGAGAGAGAAAGAAGAGAGAGGTTAGAGAGAATGAGAAAAAGAAGATTTTTATATAATGAAACAACTAGCTTTTTCTAAAGAAGAAAAAGCTTATATACCCCGTCACGTTAAAGGTACGCGCGGGATATTTAACTAGGACCCGGGCTCGGGTTTTGCTTGGGATTAAACCCGAAACATATACAATATTAGATTAACTATCGAGCCTGATTCCCGATACTTTCCTATTACAACGTTAACTAATTAATTGACCGAGACTAACATACATAATGAACGAACTTCATGTTCGACTCAATATTTTGAGGCTAACAATCTCCCCCGAAGTGAGTTCATTGATGACACTCCTTCATGAGATCAATGAGATTGCTTTTGTCGTTAAGCTCATGTGGTCTTGGTCTTTCTCTTTGTTCTTAGTTGTAGGCTTGTTCCTTCATGCTTTGCGATCTTTACTTTTGGCCTTTGTTATTGTCTTTATCGTCTATGCCATCTTGCGATCTTGTGTCTTTGACCAACATTCTCATACTATGCCTTATCTTGAAAGCTTCAAATCAGAGTTAGCGGAAGTCTTTGTCTTTAAATCTTGAGCTTTCATGATTGATTGTCTTTGTAGAATGAGCATGAATATGTGGTAATGAATCGACTTTGGTTGATTGGGATATCGTCACCACTGTTTTAACCTGCAGGTTTACGTTAGTGATAATCGAGAAAATTGATTTGAAAATCAATCGACATATTACTTATAAAAGCGTTTTTGTAACACATCGGAAGTTTTAAGCTTTTATCAAAATTCATTTACCGTCAATTCATTTACTGGACCATATCGATATCCAGTTGTCACAAGTTTGATTCATATAGAATCTCGCAAGTCACCTACCAAGAGCTTGTTTGATGCTGGCTCAAGCAGGATTTCCATCTTCATTGTGAATACATTAGTATCACTCGGATGTTCTGGCAAATATCACAATGATATTGCGTAGGACTCTTGATAACAACTTGTGAACCTGATGATGTTCAACAAGTGTTTGAAATGGAATGTGTCCTAACGAGATTTTGATTGATCTCTTGGCTCTAGACTCGATTAGTGCATTTTGGTTTTAGTACTCGGAGGCTGGAGTAGATTGCCACCTATTCAATATCAACAATCTCGGAGTGAGATGTCAATAGATAACGTGTGTATCTCCGTGACAAATGAGACAAGTTTCTGTTGAGAGAAACCCGAATGGCTGGGAAGGGTTGTGCATTGCATCACTGGGTCCATGATGTCATTTTCAATGTCAGCAATCAACTTGTGATTCTGACAGCATATGTATTGACTCGGTTTCTGCCTTAAGTTGTGTGGAGGGCTTCTTTCTTTAGACCCTTTATCCATACATTTCTTTTTCATTCTTCAACGCCTTCAATGCTTACCAAGACGTCATTACTAACACCTTGTTGTGATTGTTCCAGTGTTAACTCAATCTTAGTCGGCATTATTCCCATATACATTCATCTCCAATCATACCTAAGGACTGCTATTTCTAACTTTGGATTATCCTTGGGTAGATCCTCCGGTTCTGGTTGGATCATAGGATTGATTCCTAACCTAACCACCTTATGACTTCAGATTCGTCATGAAATTAAGATGTTGTTGGGTATAAGATCGAACCATAAAACCTTTTCTTCAGCACATTAAGTCGAATAGATCATATTTTAATTACATTTTCTCCCCTTATTTTAAATAATAAACACTTAGTTTTTGAAATACCTTGTGATTAAAATATGTCTTGAAAAATCTGTGGGAGAAAATATGGTCAGCATGAATGGTTTGGAACATTTTGATAATGTTTTGAATACATAAGAATGGTCGTTGATGATGTATCCAAGAACATTAAAACTTTGTTTTTCAAAAAACTCCCCCTCAAAAATAGGACCAATTGAAAAATTGTTGTCTTTTGAAAACATTGTGAGGGTTGGAGTGTTGAACACACAATTTTGAAAGATTATGATTTGTCATCGAGAAATTCTTGAAAAATCGTGTTCAACTTTTTGAAAAACCAAATGTTAGAGGACTCTTCTAAGTAAGGGTAAGCGACTCTGTACTTACATACTTTCCTTTTTCATGACGCTAAGATATTGAATGTCTTGTAAGAACAGCTCAAGACCGAGAAACGTTAATTTTCTCGTTGTGAGGATAAGTTATAAACCTTCCATTATTTGAAGTCCGGGTTATGTACTGACATTTGCACATAAGCCATCTAGAAAATTAGAAATGACATGTTTTGAAACTATTTGCAAACTCTCGCTCGAACTTCATTTACACACCCGTGTCAATGTTAATCGACATTTCTAAGCACGTAAATGTTATCGATTCCAAGAGACATGTCGAGAAGAATCTTTTTGGAAATTTTCTGATTTTATGATTTTGTATTTTCTTTTTGAAGTTTTATATTTTTGTATTTTGCTTTTCTCAAAACCTATGTTACTTGTTTTTGCTGATGAATATAACAAGCAGTCTCATTTTTCAGAACCTCCAGAATCGCTGGAGTCAAACAATCTCATACCAATCCTTCTGGACAAGTACTTCAACCGATCTCTGGAAGGCTTTTGTAAACATGTCAGCTAAATTGGTTTCATTTCTGACAAAATATATTCAATTATACCATTTTCAACCTGTTCCTTTACGAATGATACGAGTATGAATGTTGCTTTGTCCGTGGAATGTTGTTAGGGGTTGCATGAGATTTGCTTGGTCCTGATAAGAGTTGCAGTACAACCGGTATTTTGTTGTACGTTGAAGCCATAATCTTGAAGTTGTGTCCTCATCCACATTATTTTTTTTTTTTTTTTTTTCAAGCTCACTTGCAGATTACGCCAAGATCTCCGTTACTCTGCCTCTGCCTAGAAATTGCTGTGAATTTTGTTTCTTTGACATCCAACTTAGAGCTATCACCAAGGATGTATTCCTCCAAAAGTGCTTTTACGAGTATCAAGGGTTCGGCCATGATCAGCGTCTACAAATGCTGTTAGTTCAAACGCCAGAAATCCTTTGGATATCCAGAGTCCCATGTTAAGGTACCCTTAGGTATTTAAAGTTCTTTTTTAACTCTTTGAGGCGCTTTTGAGATGGTCGAGCTTGATAAACGTGCACAATAGCATACTGCTTGCACTAAGTCTGGTTACTAGATGTTAAAGACATGAGTGACCCAATTTTACTACGATAAAATCAGATTAGGCTATGGGTTCTCACTAATCTACATCTAGTTTGGGTTAGTAAGCCCAATGGTGGACCAATGAGTGACAATTGTCCATATTAGCTTTTTCGAATTCTCTAAAAGCGTGCTTGCCTGAATTGATATAAAATACCTTTTGGGGACTGGTGGATCTATAGTCCCTTAAAAATAGAACTTCATCTCCCCCATTAAGGACATTTCAATCGATATGCATTAATTTTCAATCTTTTGAATATTTAGGGGTTTGTAGACCAAAAATTTGTCTCAACGTAAATCTGCACAAGTAGAATATCCTCCCCGTATTTTATCTTGAATAAAGTTGGGTCAATTGTACCTTTAGTAAAGCCTTTGGACATTAGGAAGTTTGATAGTTCATCATACCAGGCTCTTGGAGCTTGCTTTAATCCATACAAAGCTTTCCTCATAAGGTAGACTTATTTTGGATGATCTGGATCAACGAACCCTTCCGGCTGAACAACATAAACCTCCTCCTTCAGTGGACCATTTAGAAATGCCGTTTTCATGTCCATCTGATATATTGGAAAAACTTTGTGTGCTGCGTAGGCAACGAAAATCCGAACAGCTTCCAAGCGAGCAACTGGTGCAAATGATTCTTCGAAATCAATACCCTCTTCCTGGGCATAACCTTTAGCTACAAGTCGTGCTTTGTTGCGAATTACAGTCTGATCTTCATCCTTTTTGTTCTTCCATAACCACTTTAGCTTAATAACCATCTTGCCAAATGGTTTGTCGACGAGTTCCCAGACTTTTAGTCTGTCGAACTGATGAAGTTCATCCTGCATTGCTTCGATCCATGCAGAATCAGCCATTGCCTCCTTAATGTTCTTCGGTTCAACAATACTCACCGTGAGCGCGAACATACACATTTCAGGATCTGTGGCAAGCTGTCGTCTTGTTTGAACTGGCATGGTTGGATTTCCACGAACTTGTTCTAATGGATGATCTCTGGTCCATCAGTAATCATGACTTTATGGTTGAAATGAATGCACATCGGTATTATCAATGTTGCGTGAGGAAGACTCACCAATTTCTTGTACCCGTGTACAAAAAGGATTGATAAATTCAGCTTCTTGAAATGATGCATTCGGTGCTTGATCATTGTTGTTTTCCTCAGCTTGATCGTGTGTTGGATTGTAATATTCTTCAAGTAAAGGATTGAAGAGAAATTCTAACCCTTGATGTGACGAATCTGGCTTTTCTGCTGAAGGAACAACATTTTGTCTTGGGGGCACGGGGTCAGAGTTGTCATAATCTGACACCTTTAGTCCTTGAGGAACGAGGCCTGAAGAGATATTTTCAACAGACATCTCTTGTCATTGTGTTGCGAGGTCTGAACTATTGTGATCAGACATCATTTCTTTGATTTCATCAAACTTGATATGAATGGACTCAACTATTAAGCGTGTTCTCTTGTTGTAAACACGATATCCCTTCGACTGAGTAGAATATCCCACCATGACACATGGATCCCTTTTTTCTTTCATCTTATCTAGATTTTCCCCATCTCTAGTTATGTAACAAATGCAACCAAAGATGTGAAGATGTTTTATTAAAGGTTTCTTGTCATTTATGATGTGATATGCCGTCTTTCCATGAGTGGATATGATGATTGATCTATTCTGAGTATAGCATGCGGTTGCAACTGCTTCAGCCCAAAATGATAATGGAAGCTTAGAAGCTAAAAGCATCGTTCGAGCAGCCTCAACAAGAGTACGGTTCCGTCTTTCGACAACGCCATTCTGTTCAGGTGTTCGAGGAGTAGAAGTTTGATGTTCAATGCCTTCTTCTTTGAAATAAGCATGGAGTGTCTTGTTCAAGAACTCTATGCCTCTGTCAGTACGGACAGTAATAACTTAAGCTTGAAGATTGCGTTGAATCATCGTGAGAAAGTCTTTGAGAACTTCTGGTGTTTCATCCTTGGATCGTAGAAAAAGAGTCCAAGTGTATCTTGAATAGTCATCAACAATCACTGATTATATTTTCCCATTTATAGCTTGCAACACGCATTGGACCCAAACCCCCAAACCGAAAAAAGGGGGTTTTTTTTTTCCAATTGTTTGGGGAAAGCAAATTTAGCCTTCCTTTAGAACTAGGAACTGCTTTTGTCTTGAATGAACTTCTTTTTGCTTTACTCATTTCACAAGACGAACAAAGTTGATCCTTGACATATTTCAACTTAGGTAAGCCATTCACAACCTCTTTCTTTGAGAGTAAGGTGATGTAATCGAAGTTAAGATGAGAAAGCCTTCGATGCCATAACCATGCTTGAGTTGGTGAAGCTTTAGCCATGAAACAGATTAGAGTTGATGAAGTTGTTTCTTGAAGAGATATTGTGTAGAGATCAGATCCACGATTACCAGTTAGTAAATCGTTTCCCTGAAGATCTCTCACAAAACAAGTAGATTTCCTGAAAGCAACCTCCAAATCAGCATCACAGAATTGACCAACCGAGAAAAGATTGTGATTGAGGCCTTCGACGTAATAAACCCGTTTGATCGTGACATTCCCTTGAATCAGATCTCCATAACCAAGAATTGGAGCAAACTGATCATTTCCAAAACGAACAGTACCCAGAAATTTCTCCACAAAATTACACAAAAGCTTTAGATTGCCCGTCATGTGCTTTGTGCATCCAGAGTCAACAATGAATAGGATGAGTTGTACAATCTGCAAGAGAATTAGAGGACGATGGAACATTGGACAAATTGGATCCTAAGGAATTTGATATCTTCAAGACATTAGTTATCCTAGAGACTATGTCTATAGTAGGACTAATACTTGTTGATTCATTAGCTTTCCTAATCTTAGGCATCCATATCTTTTTGGTCCTAAGTGGCTTTTGTGTCCATGTATAACCTGATGGACATCTCTTAGCTATCCACCATTTCCATTCCTGATTTGTATCCTCATACAACTTCTTATAGTAACTCTTGGATTTCTGAATAGTGGTATCTGATGCAACTGTTTTCTTATGGGGTGTTGCAACAGATTTGTTCGCTTTTCTCTTGGGTTTACTAGCACTAATAGGCACTACATGAGGCTTCTTAGTTCTAGCATTCACGTCTTTCAAGTATCGAGAAACACAAGCATCATGATTAGAATTAAACACACATTTTCCACATTCTGCACAAACAGCATTTACATTCGAAGTTCTGGAGTTTGAACTGTCATTACACGCAGTTACAGACTTTGTTTTCTTAGAAATACTAGAAATCCTATGATGGTCTTCTACTTCCTTCTTTGTAAACTTCACTTGACTAATGTTTGGCACGACCTTATCTTTCACTTGATAGCTCTTAAGCTGTGGTCTGCTAACACTAGTAGTGTGAATTACTCCTGAAGATTTAGACATGTAAGGATTAGTATTCCTAGAAGCATGAGGCAACTGTGGTGTTCTAGTTTGTGTTGTGGTGGAGGCAATTCTATACATTCCTGGTTTAAGCACATTTGTGTTTCGAACCGCTTGGTTTCTATTCTGAGGCAAACTCTGTTGAGTGACTGGTTTAAATAAACCATCCGACACATTAGTTTTATTAACCGACTGTTTTGTTTGAAAACTTCTCATTTCAGGAGAATTTGAAAAAGGAGTCGGTTTTCCTAAAACTGATGGTTTTGGAATCCGTTGAGCATTTGGTTGTCGAACAACAGATGGTTTATCAAACTGAGTTTCCACAGACTTTCCTTTTGTTACCAGAATGAGTTTCTTTAACTCATTTATCACCATGTTCTTGTCTTGCATTTGAGCTTTCAAATCTTGTATTTCATGATATTGTTCACGTTCTTTTCGAAATACATTTGAAGCATTTTCTTTGCAAACTGGGTTGTTTTTCATCTGTTCTTTACAATGTTGTAAAGAAAGTTCAAGAGAAATTGAGTGTTTTTCAAGTTTAGCAAAACTTTTTAACAAATTATTATGAACTTCTTTGTTAACAGATTCAGTTTGTTTCGAAAGCTTTTGTGCAAGACATTCACATTCTTTGACTTTATGAAGATACATGCATTGTAATTCAGTATTAGCATTTAAATGAGACATAGAATGCAAATATGAACATGTAACATCTTTAGACACACACTCTTCGAGAAGTAGATCATATATGTTTGAAAAATCAGCCTTTTCTGATTCAAGTTCGTCAAGCTCCTTTTCAAGGGAATTAACGTACTCCAAATCGTCATTCATTTCTCCCTCTTCTGATTCAAGTTCGACAAGCGCTCCTTTTTTCAAAGGGAAATAAGTACTCCAAATCCGTCCATTCCATTTCCTTTTTTAGTTCAATGAATAAAAACAATGACCTGTCCAGTATAGTTTTATCTAGAAAGAGGATTAATAAAGATTTTTGATCAAAAACATCCATACCTCTTGGCAGTTGGGTTAGGGAAATGCACTACTAGTATGATTAGACCAAGTTTTTGACATATTTTTCTAAAATGATTGAAGTTGTTAGTCATTTTTCGTTATAAAGTAGTCATCTTTTACTAGGATTTATGACATTGTAGAAAAATGGCCAAAACTTTTTAGCAAATGTTTGTTTTTGTCCTAACACAACGTTTTTCTCCACATTGTCTTCCTAACTTCTTTTAAGGGCGCGTTCCAACAAGATCAAGATAGGCTTTGGATGGTGGTTTTGAAAAGTTACATAAAGTCTGTTTTTGATATGTGTAATTATAATGGTTTCTACTTTGTTCTTTATCCAATGTTGATCTACTCACCTTTGTCCAAGAGTCTCTGTGTCTTCCCCATCGGGGGCAAAATCTGTTTGCAAGATACAGAAAGTAATCAATGGATTCTCATACAAACGAGGCTTATTTCAGATTGAGCTTATCCCTTGAGGTACTTTGGATTAGCAAAGGTTGATCTAACCATGATAACGTTGCGCATAGTTGGGGTGCTAACATGTGTATGGTCTGAATTGACTGATTGCTTTTTATAAATAAAATTTTCTTTAAAAAACTTTATTTTGTTTGTCCATTTCAACATCGTGTCCAATGGTTCTTTTCCCCTCCTTAAAACCTTTTAAAACCGAAATAACCTTAGATTCTCTTATGGAGGTTTCACCTCAAATTTGACCTAGTAAAAGACCTTTGTGAGTAGGCTCATCGTATTTCTGCTTGAAACTTAAATTTCTGTTGAGGATGTGTTAACTAGAGTAGATATGATGAATGAATAGTTATAGTTATATTTGTGATTATTTTGTTGGAAACTTAATGATATTGTGATTGAAGTTGTGGTTTTTGTAAGCAATTCTACGTTCCCATCCGGGTGATTTTTAACACGTCTATGATTAAAACCAGATAAATGAATTACGGGATTTTACAGAATCAATAGAAAGACTCGTGAATGAATTGATCTGCTGAATCCACGGCCAAAAATTCCAGAAAAAACTGAAAAGTGTCAATTTTCTCATAGCAAACAAGCTTTGGCCTCGAAAAATCACTTAACCTTCCAAATGATGGTTTTCACAGCGTGATCCGTCTCGTTTTTCTCTTTCGTTTGAGAGCTCACGAAATGGGCCTGAAACGGAGTTACGGATTCAAAAGTTATGCCGTTTGTAAAAAAACATGAAACCCTTTTCGTCACACACAATTGTTAAAAAAAAAATTCGTTTCGGCTTCCAAATCCAAAAATTAAAATTCCGCTCGTCTCAGATCGCCTTCTTTCGTTCAGCTTTGTTCGATCCGCATCGTATCGATCGCTCGTTCGCTCCGCGCTTGTTCGATCGCTCGTTCGAATTCACGCTAGTTTCGATCGCATCGTATCGATCACGCTATTCGATCGCCCAATTCCGTGTTCGATCACGCTAAGTGTCGACGATCACTAGTTCGATCACGCTTGTTCGATCGCATTGTTCGGTCGCTGAGGTTTTCCCCGCTATCGTTCGATCAAAACTTTGTCGCTAGTATCGATCGTACAAACGATTTCCACTTTCGTTCGATCGATACGGTATTTCCCACATCGTTCGATCGATACTTTTCCCACTCGTATCGATCGTTACCGTATTTTTCTTTCCCCTTTCACTTTTTTTTTCCGTTCCTTCTCTCTTGTTACCCGCGATTCCCACAACAAAAAGAGCCAGCGAAAAAAGTTATTTATTCCGAGTGAATGAATCAACCTAGCTGCCGAAATCACTTAGCTTAACACACCAAAAAAAAAACTCCACGCTACCCACCCGAGGCTCTGATAACCAAATTGTCGAAAAACCCGTTTAAATATACTATTCCACTGTTCAGAACCCGGGACCACACAAACAGTATAGCACAGTCGCAGCTGCTCGCCAGCTGGCCTACCTGCTGCCTCAATCCAACGATCACATCCTCTCTCAGCATTGCCGTCTGACCACCCGGATGAATGTCCACTCTACTCTCTGCTGAACTCTAGTTTCCATCTCCTCTAGCTTGCTCACCACATGCACCACCTGCAATGCCATCTCATGCACCTGCCCCTCCACAGTAGGCACTCTAGGGTGGATCTCCTTAATGGCAATATTGTCAGCCACCTCAGCATCACTCACCGCCTCCATCTTCCTCGTCAATACTCCATGTCTATACTCCAGGTTACCTATCCGGATACACAAGTCATCAATCACCTGAGGCTGCGTAGCGACTCTAGGTGCCATGATAGCAAGAGTGTGTCCTATGGGCATAGCCGTAGATGGACTTCCAACATCGTAGGTGCTCAGAACAGTCACAGTAGCCCTTAGGGGCGTCATTGAGGCCATCAATCACTCGTCATCCTCATCCCAAACATCATCATCATCATCAATCTCCTCCTCGTCAAACCCCGGATCTACCATTGGCTCATCTATCTCTCCTCCTAGTGGTACGTCATACTCTATCCATCTATTCAGGTTGCCAGGTGCCTCGGCTAGTCCATGCACGGGCTCAGCAGCAAAGAAGTCAAACACATGATCCGGCGACAAGGGTGTGTCCATGATACTACAAGAAAAGAAAATACTTATATTAGTAATGTCGTATATATAGTTTAAACATACACGAAATTATGCTCATCATGCAATGGAAATGTTTTATCATATAGCGTCAAATGCTTATAAAAATTAAACTCTTCGCGAGTAGCGAATATCAATATATATATGATGCGCGCGCGGATATCGAACAATGGTGAAAGACTCGTAAAATTTTTTGAAAAAAGTTATAGTCCAGGTTTTTGAAAATGACCTAGTTCGCTATAACTTGGCTCTGATACCGCTCTGTAACACCCCCAATATCACAACACAGCGAAATACCACTTGGAGTGCTACTTCATAGCATAAAGTACAAGTTACAGAAAACGACTATAAATGAGACGTTTGAAAAGTCAACCATCCGATAATTTTTATAAAATATCAGAATTACAATGTCCCATTTGTAATGTAATAGAAAACATTTTAAAAACGTTTATCAAATGGTAAAATAATTTATAAAGCCTTCAAAAATATATCCACGCGAATCGAATGCTCCCAATGCTCAACTAGCAATATAATAGCCTGAGAAAATACATGCAAAAACGTCAACAATAATGTTGGTGAATTCATAGGTCTAAGTAAAATCAGTATTGGAATAATTCAAGTAATATTTCAGTAAAGAAAAGTAGCGTTACAACATTTCAAAGTATTATTTCCGATATCCAAGTAGTGATTTAATAAATTAAGAATGTTCAGTAGTAGACCACGAGATTTAAGTAATAGTAGATTACGAAACGAATTCAGTAGTCCAAAACATGTATTATTGCACTAAGCTCATGACACCGAAACCTTGACCAGTTTTGTGCCCCATGTAATTATAGGATGCTTGCCAACAATCTAACTGTCCTCACAATGTTAAATGCACCATGGTCAACTTGTGACCAAAAATTTCAGGTGGGGATTGTCAGTCCCAATTGATCTATCCATAACATTCGCGCTTGCTACATTAGCAATTAACGGTTCATGATTGGTAGGGACCTAAATGGAAAATGCGGTAACTTAGGCAATAATATTCAGGCAATAATCTGGATAGCATACAGTTTGAAAAACACTTATGTCCAAAGCAAAACAAATAATGTGCTCAAAACTCACGGCTTTCATATACATAGGTATTTAAGGCTTTCATATATATAGGTATTCAATGGTCTTAAAATCATGTAGTAAGCAAATCAAGTTTTAGTAAAAATAGTCATGTAACGCTTATGTAGTAGAAATCAATAAGTTTACTTGGTAAAACGAGCATGTATTCTCACCCCAAAAATAATTTATGAAAAACCATTAAAAGAGAAAAGGTGGGGCTATGAACTTACCAAAAGCAAGATGAAATCAAAAAGCAAAGGGATCGACGATCGCGTGAAAACTCCTAAGTACCACCTAAAAGATGTGGCGCGACTCAGAACGATAAAGTATAAACCAATACGTAAAAATAATATAAGTGTTATGAAGTGTGTGTCCCAAAATAAGCATGGCATTGCACTCGGATTTTCAAAGAAATTTTACTCAAAACTCAACGTCTAACCTGAAATTATAGGTATTAAGACATGTATCTATTTTATAAAAGTTAACATATACGTTTTCAATCTAAAGTCCATACGTAAATTTTCAAATTCTAGAATTAACTCAACTTCCCGTACCTCTAGTTTCTAATACGTAAGTGATAAAAATACAAGGCTTTCACCTACTGAAAGAATTTTGAATCTATTTTCCAAAAATGTCAGTCTCATATAGTCAAGTGTTTCAAAAACATGTGAAAAGACCATTTTACCCCCTGATTACCCAAAACAGTTTATTTCTAGAATTTTAACCCTTTATGAAAACGTCTATAAATAATAATCTATGATAGCTATTAAGGTAAGGCCAATTGGAGGTGTTAGGTATATGTGTCTAATACAGGGATCAACTTTTTATTCCAACATTTTAATGTAAAAACTGGAGTTAGTCGCCTTTTTTAAACAGTGGTCCAGACTTGACTAGTTTTCATAATTTGGCCATATCTCGCTCATCCGGAGGAGATAAAAATCTATCCAACTCGTCACATACTCTATAAATGATTGTATACCTCTATAATGATTCTTACAGATCACTCATGACCAAAAGTTTTTCGTAATATGATCAACAACATGCTGACCTAAAATAGTCCCTAAATCCACCTTACCAAGACCTAGTCTAACAAAGTTGACCTCACAAACGTCAACACAATGCCATACTCGTTTATCACTGATGTGTCGTTGTGTGGTGTTTATTTATGATAATTCAAGTTTTAAATTTATATTTTGCCGACTTAACCAAAACAACACTTTAACGGGCAGTGTGAATCGCTGCTTGAATTTCGGAAATAATGCTTTGAAATGTTGTAACGCTACTTTTCTTACTGAAATATTACTTGAATTATTTTAATACTGCTTTTACTTAAACCTATGAATTCACCAACATTATTGTTGACGTTTTGCATGTATTTTCTCAGGTTATTATTTTGCTAGCTGAGCATTGAGAGCATTCGAGCCGCGCAAATATACTTTTGAAGGCTTTATAATTTATTTTACAATTCGACAAACGTTTTAAAAATATTTTCTTTTGCATTTAAATAGGACTTGTTGTAAGTATGATATTTTATAAAAATTATCGAATGGTTGACTTTTCAAAATGTCTCACTTAGAGTCGTTTTCTGTAACTTGTTACTTTATGCTATGAAGTAGCACCCCAAGTGGTATTCCGCTGCGTTTTGATTTTGGGGGTGTGTTACACGTTGGTCATTATGACCATTAACTAGGATCATTAGGTTGAAAGTGCGTTTGTATAACTAGGGTTTCTAAGAAAAATAATATGTTTAGTGCTAAAAATGACACGACTTCATAAAAGTGACTCAACAAATAATTTAAAGGAGTCAAAAGTCGTGTGTTTGTTTTCGGTTACTGACCTCAAAATAGATGGTTGTCACACTATTCACTCGTATTACTTAAGATTTGCTAAGTTGATTAATGACATGAACACTATTGGGATGACAATGCAAAAACTTCAAGTTAATACAAAGTTTGTGAATAATTCAGCCGGAATGGAGTAAGTTTGTTACAGATGTGAAGTTAGCAAAAGATATGCATAATGTGGCGTAGATCAGCTATAACGCACATACTTTAGGACAACGTAAAAGCCCATGATAATGAAGTACGTATGATTAGGAAAAGATTTCTAGATCCACTTGCTTTGGTTGCTAACACATATAACTCACCTCCACTCTACACCAGTCATCCGTCACAGTATAATCCACAGTTTTTAGCATTTCCTTCACAACAACAATTCTATACACCTCTTCAACAGCAACAAACATATGAAGCACCAGTTGTTCAGCAACAAGCATATGATCCACCAGTTGTTCATCAACAAGCATATGAAGCAGTAGCTGTTCATCAACAATTACCACGGTTTTTTCCACAACTTGATTCAGGTCTAGCAGTACCAAAAATTTCTTCCGACTGATGATCCATTTGAAAGTCTCAACAAAGATATGGCATTCTTTAAACCACACCATTGCTCAAGATATACACGGACCACAATCAATCATGACTTCATCTAATCCAAGGAACAATCCACTATTCAGATGGTTAGGGTAATGTGCAAAATGTGCTAAGGGACGATTAAACTCTAAGTTATACGGGTTAATTTTCACAGGGTAGAGCTATGGAGCTCTAGGGTTTTATAAGATACAGGAAATGCTTACTGCAACCAATCCAAGGTCATTCGATGTTACAATGCAAATGGTGAAGGTCATATTACAAAACAAGTAATAAATCGAAAAAGGACATCAAATTCAGAATGGTTATGGAAAAGATTGCTGTAGCACAAGATCAGGAAGCTGAGCGTTACTTAGATGAAGAACAACTTGTTTTTTGGCAGATAAAGGGTATGAGTTGATTTTTTTTTTTTTTTTTTTCAAGGCACATATGCTTCGAGCACTGACAACCATTTTATCTTGCAGATTGTGATATTGATGTATTTTGATTCAGATTGTGATGAAGCACTACAACAAGTGCAGTTTCATTGACATATCTCACTTCTTTATGATTTGAATTGTTTCCTGAGTGGGTACCTAATTACGAATTATCAAAAGATAATAATGTGTTTGATCAAAGTGTTCAAGAGATGAACTATTCTGAACAACCTATTTTTGTAGACAATTCAAATATTGACATTATAAGTGACACCAATGTTATTTCATATGATCAATATATAAAAGAGAACAAAATATAAAGTTGTTCAAAGTTAATAATTTCTGAACAACAAAATGCATTATGCTAGTCTGTAATTTAATGTAAATGTCTACCCATGTAGCCAAATGCAATTCGGCTAATAAAAGAGAATAAGATTATAGATGAATCTTTAACCGTTTAGCTTGAATGATACAAAGAAATCGTAAAAGTTTTTGAAGAAAGACAGACATTTGCTTTAACAGACCGAGAAAAACATATTGATTCTCAAATGCGAGGTATAATCGTTGATCGTAATGCAAAGTTTGATGCTTTTCAAAAAGAGATTCAAACATTAAAGTTAGATCTTTATGAAAATATTGAAAGTAACAAGTCTTGAAACCGAGGTTGAAAAGAAAAAAGAAAGCTCTCGAAAACATTGTTTACAAAATGAGTCAAACTGTTCAAACGATGCATATGTTAACGAAACCTCAAGTTTTTATGATAACACTCACAAAACAGCTCTTGGTTATCAACTTCCCTTGTATTCTTGTAAAGCTCAACGAAAACAACACGTGATGTATTGTGGTAGTGCTTAGTGAAAAACTTTGATGTAATTTCTATGATTGATACTGAAGAGACTTTAATAATGGATGAAGAGAGTAGATTAAAAATGAAAACAAAATAAGCTGATCCGATTGTGAAAGAGAAAAAAGGGGACATTACTCCATTGATTACACGAAGATGAATAAAATGTATGAGTATTTTGTTCCTTAAAAACAACTTTCTGTAGAACAAGCCTTCTAGTTATCAATTTCTAAAATAGTTCTGAAAACATCGTTAACCAGAAAACAGTTCAAAATGATCTGCCTTGCAAATTTTCCAAACTCACTAGTCTGTCAAACAAAATCTTTTATAATAAATTATCTTGTAATTTTGATAAGGTGATAAAAGTAGAACCAGGTAACTAGGCATAATGAGGTATTGGTGTTTTGAAACATATTAGAGGTGCTTTCGTAAATAAGATGTGATTCCGCATTGGCTAATCTGTAAGATAATCTTTCCAACTGTCTTTACAAAAAGAAGTTGCTGAAATGGAAAACAAATTTGGAACAATTGGAAGGAAATGAGGTTGACAATGTTTTGTGGAATTACGGTTCTAGGCGGGTATAACAATACTTTCATGCGGTACATATTTAGATCTAGCCAAGGTAAACTAACCGAGTTAACAAATGATACCAAAAACTGAACGATTACAAAAGTATAAGAAATTACACGTTGTCTTTTAGGGATTGGAATGCGTTGCAAGACCTCTTCTACTCTTTTTCTCCTCTGAAAATCGACTTTTCTGGTTTAGGTATCGAGAATATGATTTAACACACTTAAAACTCGTTTTTGAGATTTCTATTTATACTGTCAGGAAGTCGGTTCGATACGGCGTATACAATGGGTTGGATACCGTATCCAATGGGTTGGATACGGCGTATTGGAGTTTCTTGGAATAGGGACCACGTTTGATATCTTCCAGAATATTCACATGCTATATATCCAGTACAATGTATTGGTCTTCTCTGGATACGACGTATTGAGCTTGTTTCCTTTGTGGTCTTTGGTGAGTGCAAGCACGAATACGTCGTATCTTCCTTGATGGATACGGCGTATTAGTAGTTAGAATCATTAATCTTCAAAATATCTTCGTTTAAGCTCCAGAATGTGCGTTTTTTGTTAATATTCACCAAATACTTCGTAATTACTGCAATTCTCAAATATAAACGATTAAGTAACAATTCATTGCAATAATTATTCAAAATGGGTTAATTACATGAGATAAATGATGCTATAAAATAGACGTTATTTGATGTCATTAAATATCCCCTCACTTGAATCCTACTTGTCCTCAAGTAGCCTTTAGAAGTCTATAAAAATGTATCCCTAAGGATGTTTTCCGTTAAAGCATTTATTTGATCTATTACAAGTACACAACCAAACACCTCACGAAATAGGAAGATGAAAACACACAAATCACTCAACTAATCTATGTGGTAACATGTAACTAATTTGCTCAATTGCTTGGTCGTGACGAGTATTCTATCATAAGCTTGGCAATAATATACATCTCCACCTGATAACGCCTAAGATAGTATACAGTTTATAAGGTAATAGGGTTTGTATGATAATGCTTAAAGGTTGATTACTCTAACTAATCTTTATCGATACCAATATTCCAGGAGGGAAACAAAGACACAACTACACACCGTACACGACAGGATAGAAACATTCTTGTGCTGCCTCACTTCCCACCTTGTATTAAGCTAAAGAGTAGGAATAGTAGAGTAATATAGGGTATGGTTTCTAAGTTTCACAATAGTAACTAAACCATACAAGGCAACGCTGAGACATACATCACATGGCTTCGTAACGAGGAATTAGAATGCACGCACGATCACACCCTCATTCACGTAAAAGTATAAATTAATGATTAGGAAAATGGAAATTAAACTTTGTTGTTAAATAAAAATTACGAAACAAATAGATTAAGTCTAAAATAAAAGTTGCTAGACACGTTTTCTTCTAAACCAGTTACATGCTTAAAAGACAAACTATTTACAACGTCTTGATCATAGATAAAAAAACAACAACCTAAGTTGGCGTTCCCGTAACGGTCAATCTTACCAAACAATCCCATACGTTACATTTCTTTACAAGGGCATGTGGCGATATCTTCCAACTTTATACAATACTCTACATCGTCGATTTGTATCAACGAATAATCAATCCTTTGTGTAATTCCTTCGGTAGTTGCAAAACGATTATCTTTAAACTTTCCTTCTCTTTTTTGTTGCGATTTTTCTAAGTTTTTCAATTTTTTTTGCAATACACTATTCCTAGAATAACTTCGGTGTAGTTTCACCATCTTCACGATCATAATAATTCCGGATAATTCCTTCGATAATTTCTTCATTCTTGGAAACGACCCTATCAATAATTGCGAGTGGTAGTAAAAATAATGGTTTTGGACTATATTAATACATTCCTACATTTGCGATGTGCAAATTTCTTTCAACAGTTCCAAAATTAGGACACAAGACTTCAGGAAATACAAACTTTACACTTTTAAAGCACTAGCAACTGAAAAATAACTTATCTAACGGTAGGTTAGGTATAAAGTGTGAAAACCGAAACAAATAGTTGGTTAGTTCCTATAGGATTGGCTCTACGGGTTTGTTCCTTGGGGTATCTTACTCTTTAGTGAGAGTAAATAAAGGGTTTATACTGGGGGTTAACAAACAGTGTATCCGTTTGTAGTTAATAAGCATCATTGTACAAGGAGATTTTGGTGTTGTTATTTAAAATTTTACCAATTTAAACAAGTTACCTTCATATAAATCTTTATACGTATCACTGCATTGTTCGAATAGAAATACCAAGCCATGTTCTACTAGTATAATACACTCACCGCACACCTATTTTATTTGTAGAATTTGGGTAATCATTTAGAAAACGGATAAGGTTAATCGTCACATATCTAACAAAGGGTTATTGGATGGGGTTATGTATAATGTATTTCACAAAAAAGTATGCTTGGAATTTTTTTTAAATTTTGTGCATAGTGTAGCACAGTTTAGTGGGGATAAATTGGACTAGTAATCTTTCGAATTACTCCCCCACACTTGAATTATACTACGTCTCGTTGTTTAATTTTTAACATTTAAATTCGAGAATTAAAAAGAATTAGATTAAGAAACTCACTGATATCTTGCTCAGGGCTGTTGTCTCCAGGGTGCTGTTTTTTTTGTTGATTGGGAGTGTAACTGAAGCCATGAAGTGTCAAGTCGCCTTCTCGGCAAGTGATGAATAGTGGGGGTCTTTGAGACTCAATGTGACGGGGATTGGGTCGCAGATGGTCGGTCTGGTGATTTTTCAGTGGTTTTTATGGGGCTTGGGAGTGAGTGGGTCACGCTTGGGAGTGGGATTTTAGTTTCTTTAGTCTACGTGGCTATGAGACGAATTGGGTGTGAGTAGGAGAGCCCGAGGTAGTGAGGGGGAAGGAGGATGAGGGGGGGGGAGGCGGGGGGCGCATGGAGAAGTGTGCAAATCGCGCGGAGAGGGAGGAGTGGGCGGGGATTCTGGACAGGCTGTGGGATGGGGGGGATGGGGGGAAGGGGAAGGGCTGTGGAAGTGGAGAATAAGGGGGACCGGAGATGAGGTGGGGGGAACGGGGGGTGCGTGAGATTTGAGTGGAGACGCTCGCTCGGGAAGGAGAAACGCTTCTCGCGTAATCAGAAGATGGGAGGGGGGTTTAGTGGATGAAGGCAGAGGAATGATGGGGGGGCGAGGGTTGCGTCGGCGTGGATCGGCGGCGAAAGGTGGTGACAATATGTGAGAAGGGGAGGTGGAGCGGGGTGGGGTGGGGTGATGTGGGGAAGGGGAGGCCTGGGGGGCGGTGGCGAGAAGGAGAGAGATGGGGTGGGGAACGGCGAGGGAGGTGGAGAGACGAGGTGGGTCAGTGGTGTTAGAGCTGGTACCACGAGAGGAGATGTGTGTTGTGGATGATGAGTGAGGGAGTGAGATTGCCTGGATGAATAGAAATAGAATGGGGACTGGAGTGGGTGGAGGTGGGAGGCCGTGGCTGGGGGGTGCGAATGCGGGAGATGGAGAAGCGCGGGTGGTTGAGAAATGGGGGATGGGTGGTGAACCGTAGCAGGTTTAGGATATTTTGGGGGGATGAAAGGGAAGCGGTAGAGGTACGGGGTGAGTGATGATGGGGGGAGGTGTGGATTGGTGGTGTGTGTATAGTAGTGTGGTGATGTTGTGGCCGGGTGAGTAGGGGGGATTAGGCAAGAGGGATGGGGGATGGGGGAGAATGATACCGTGATGATGTATGTTAGTAGGAGGGGAGGGGGGGGGGTATTGAAGGAGCGATTCGCGGAGAAGATATGAAATGGGGGCAGAGGGGGCTGGAGGGGTTGACGTGTAAGTATGGTAGTGGGGTGGGAACGTGTTGGAGGGGGATAGAGGGGGATGTGAGGGGGAGGTAGGCAATGAGGTGCAGGGGGAAGAAGGAGGAACTATGGTAAGGTAGGGGCGAATTTGTGCGTGCATTGGAGAGAATCTGAAAAGGGGGAGAGCTAGTCGCTGCGATTGGAGGGAATGGGGGGAGTTTGTGTAGTGGGGGGGGAGGGATGAAGCGAGTTGGGGAGGTGAGGGATGGGGGTTGAGGGTGGTAAGTGAATCAGGTAATGGAGACGTTGACTAAGAGCTTGTGATGGGACGAGAGGAGAAGTTTTGGTCGAGGAATGCGGGGGCTGGGTGGGAATGGGGGAAAATCTGGGGTAGGATGGGGGGTGGGGGGGGGTGGGTGATAACCGTGTGGGACTTTTCCGAGCGGGGTTGAGAAGGGGAAGAGGATGCGTGGGATGCGGGAGTAGGATGTGGGAGGTGATTAGGCGAGAGAGTGGTGGAGGGGTGAGAGGGGAATTGAGAGGAGTTCTGGGAGCAGGGATTGTTGGGGTGGGGGTCAGCGTAAGGGGGAGAGCGTGGGGGTAGTTGGGAAATGGATGATGGGCGGGGGTTTGGGGAGGGCGGGAGGAGAGATGTTGGACTGTTGGATGGTGCCACCGTGGATAGTGTGTGGGGGGTGAGGTGGGAGTATGAAGATGGTAGGCATGAGAGGGCTCGGGCGTTGGGGATGAGGCGAGCGAGGGGAGGGGTGTTGAGGGGGCGAAGTTGCAGTGCTGGGGTGAGTGCGCTGACGTGGGGAAAGGGGGGACTCGGAGCTTGGGAGACTTTCAGGTGATGCTAACAAGGGTTATTGTGTGCGGGTTATGTATAAAGTAATTTCACAAAAGTATGCTTGAAATTTTTTTAAATTTGAGCATAGTTTAAGCATTTTAGTGTAAAAAATAGGATAAGTAAACATTCTAATTTCATCCCCCCACTTGAATTATACAACGTCCTCGTTGTATATATAAAACATTAAATACTAGAATTAAAAAGAATTAGAATAAGAAACTCCCTTGATATTTGCTCGGTAAATTCTACATGTTGAGTTTATTAGCAAGATTGTGTTGAACAGCCGCCTTGAAGTTTCAAGACTCCAACACTTCAAGATCTCCAGATTTGTAAATTCTCCACCAATATTCGTTGATATTTCTCTCATGAGGTCCTGTATAAAACATAGGAAAAACATGTGCAATTCTATCTTGGTACCTACGGTTAATTAAAACTAAACTAAATACGAGTCAGTTTTGGTGAATACGCCGTATTGCCAGAACTGAAAATAATGTTTTTAAAGTGCATAAAAAGTAAAGACTGATAACGTCCAGACAATCAATACGCCGTATGGTATGGAGCGGATACGCCGTATTGATGTCTGAGAAGACAGACTCGATAAAATTAAATAACAATCTGGGTTGTCTCCCGGGAAGCACTTTTGTTTACAGCAAAGTCTTTAAGTTAGACTTTTCTTTAGCTTCTCACTCGGTGCGCGTAACCGTCCATCTTTTTCCATCATCCAAAAGATTTCCTGGTAAGCTCGGCATGCCTCTTCACTTGTGATTGTAACATCATCGTATTCGTCTTCTTTTACATCAACATATTCTTCTTCATCATTGAACGAATATTTGATCATTTTGTATCTTTTTATTTGGCAAACTGGCACTTTGCGAGTTTCGATACCACATAACTCATGTCCTTCTTTATGAGTTTCGTTTTCTTATTCCCCTTCATCATAATCGTAGTAGTTAATCTCATGGCTTTTCCATCTTTTCCAACAATCATTGCTTGATTCGTCATCACTGATTAAACCATCCATGATAGCTTTGTTTCGTAAAGCTTCATCTTTTAGTTCGCTATCTTCCAGAGCCTCATACCATTCAAGGTCTTGGTAATGGAGCGAGTTTCCAATATGGTAAGCTCCGGGAAAATTTCCTCCATTACAATAACCATCCTCTCTCCAACTACAGGTTGGCCATTCTGAACACCCAGTTTTATAGTTGAAAGGCTTGCAAGTATGGTTGACTGGTTTCGGTTCCTTCTATATTCCATTATCAAGACATGGCTTGTCATACACCCATGGTACATTCTCGTTCCATTCATAGATCCAGTCGTCTTTGTAATCTTCATAGGTTTTAAACCCCATAATATCCTTTGTAAGTAAGTCTGGATCTACTTTGAGAAGGTAATTAAATTCATTGAATGCCAAACAGAGAGGTGTCTCATAGTCAAAAACGTCAGTTTCTATCTTAAAATTTTTGGCGGTTTCTTCCTCCTTGTCACCCCATTACTCTTCAAGATCAGAAGATTCATCATCAGATACCTCAATTTCATCATCACCTATTTTCCAGTAATCCCACAAAGCTTCTTTGGTGAATATATCCATCGTTTTATGGTTTACGAACTTTGTAGCCAACCATTCTTCGAATCTTGGATTAGTTGGGTCCCATTTTATTACGGGAGTGTTATTTCCCTCGATGCGAGAAGGCGGGTAGTATTTTCCAAAAAAATTAGCAGTTAAGTTGACCCAACAAGTGATTGATTATTTGGTTTTATCAAACCATCTTCGTGCACCTCTAGCCAATGATATTGGGAAAACAACAATTCTCAGTTTATCATGATCTAAATTGGGTAATTTGATTGGGTCAATAATTTTTAGGTAGTATTCAATATGCTCAATTGCGTCCTTCCTGTTTGTTCCACTAAAAGCATTGTTGTGCAGATCATCCAAGAATTTTCCTTTCAGCTCATAAGCATTTTCCCATTAACTGTAATACTTGTAATCCAGGAATAGTAATCTGCTTTGTCATTAGGCGCAAATGTTTCCATACTTGACTTCTTTCCCTTGTCTGTCATAACTTTCTTCAATCGACTAGCTCTGACAAGTATGTCTTGTAACAAGGGTAAAAATATCAGCAGGATTTGCTCTGAAGAAAGATAAAAAAATTTAGCACAGAAATCAAATAAGAAAACTAAGGATTCTGCTCCAGATGATCGATACGCCGTATCCAATGGAAGTGAATATGTCGTATTAATCAGTTGAATGAATACACTGTATTGGACAGAAAGTTGGATACACCGCATCCGATGGAAGTCTAAATCCTCTTTCTTGTAGTACCTTGCTCATTTGCCCGATTTGGATTTCCAAAGTTTTAAATAGATGCTCTTTGGTTTCGAAATGGCAACATCCTCGAAGCGTGGATTTCTTTAATCAAATTGGAATTTTCTTCATGTCTCTTTGCTGATTCACTCATGAATTTGCTCAGGGTATCTTCCATAGATTGCCTTCGTTCTTGATACGAAAGATTTGCATTGTTCCTTTGATAGAATCCCGGAGCTGCTGCTCTATATCCCCCTCCTTGAAAAGGTCTACCAAATTGCGTGTAGTAAGCTTCTTCGCGGGTTTTCCCTTCTTCTTTGAGTGGGCAATCTTTGGTGTAATGGGGTCCTTTACGTTGTTCGCATCCAACTTGAGCAACATAAACTTTTTCATTTACTTTCTTGATCTCTCTTCCAAGATTGTTCAGTTATGCTTGTATAGCTGCCAATCCGTCAAAAGTTTTAGTACTTCTTAACCTAGATGTTCCGTTCAGCCATTTCTTGGATGGATACCTTTGCATCAGCATCAGTCTTAAATGGTATTGCACCTCTTGAATCAAGAATCTGTCGAGTAGGAATTCCCAATCCATTATAGAATAAGATTACCTCATGCATCTCCATTAAATAGTGCTGAGGACTTTTCATTAAGAGTTCCTTAAACGTCTCCATGCTTGGTAAAGGTTTCATCCGGTTCTTCCAGAAAGTTGTTTGATTTCCTCCATCTTCTTTTGCAGTTCGTCCAGTGTGGCAATATTGTTTAGAAATTTTGTTTTAAAACCAATCCCAACCGAGTGTGAATTGGAACTAGTTTGGTTCGTTTCTTAGCCAACGGCTTTCCGCTCTAGTTAAGGACATAGGGAATGCTCTAAGCACACGGGGTTTATTAGTATTTATTTGAATTGGAATAGATCGACTATCTCAAGAACTTTCTCAATGTGTTTATTCGCATCTTCATGATCCGAACCGCTGAAGGTGTTAGTCAGTAGTTCCTTGAGAAATTGGCCCTTCAGTTCCAAGTTATCCTTATCTTTAATTTTAGGCCTAGCAACCCCCGATCCATAGTCAGCTCGGGTCTTACTCATGTATTGTTCCATAGTTTCCAGACCATTGTTCCTCCACGCTTCTTCTTCCGCTGATTAATTATTGGTGTTCAGAAAAATAAATTGAAATTAGGCGATCTCAATTCGTCAAGACTTAGTGTCTTGAAGTGTCTCCTAGATGATCGAAATTCTCGTTCAGGTTCTTTGTAAGGTGTGAATAGTTCGCTAGTAGAACTCCTTGTCATGCACTACCTGTAACAAGGGATAAACAATCAGTAGGATAGGCTCTTTTAGGATAGAAATTTTTTTAGCACGAAAATCAGTTATAAAAACTTAGGATTTTGATTCTGTTCCAGATGATCGATACGCCGTATCCAATGGAAGTGAATATGTCGTATTAATCAGTTGAATGAATACGTTGTATTGGACAGAAAGTTGGATACACCGTATCCGATGGAAGTGGATACGCCGTATCGAGTTATCGACCAGAATAGTGTATTATGGAAACAATTAAATTAAACACACAATTATACAAGCAAACAATTAAACTAACAATACATAATCTACAAGAATATACACTAATCTAATTAACACTACTCCTAAGGGTTAGATCTAATCTAATGTTAAAAACCAAAATATAAAATAAAAATCAAGATTAATTTTCACTCCCCGGCAACGGCGCCAAAAAACTTGATGTGTCGTTATGTGGTGTTTATTTATGATAGTTCAAGTTTTAAATTTATATTTTGCCGACTTAACCAAAAACAACACTTTAACGGGTAGTGTACCCGGTCGGTGGTAGATTCGTGGTAAGTAGGGTGTCGAACACTTGAAGCGAGGTTAAATCTCTTAATTTATTTATATTTTGGTTGTCTAATCTAAGTTAATTCTAATCTAAGTCAAACCTATGCTAATCCTATGTTAGTTCTAATCCTAATTCTAACAGGTAAAATGGGAGGGGGATTCAGCCTGAGAGACTAGAAAGGGTTTGTTTGGTGACTACAATCAATTCAAGACACTTTAACCCACACAAGAAAATTAACAGAAGATAAAAGAGCGGTCGAGCCTTATGATAGAAAACTGTATTAGCCATCATTAATTCGATTAGAAGTTGGTTTGTTTATTCAGTGCAATGATTACTTATCTCGAAGAGGCATATCATTCTTAGAATTAGGCGGGACTTCATCCTAAGACCTAGACACATTAATTCTGTCACAATTAAAGCATCCGCATAAAGCATCCTTATTTGCTGATTATAATCTATCTTAGGGATTAAAGCAATGGTGATCTTGTTAAACCAACCATATCTCATAGAGACTTTTCCCTCTTTACTGCTTCTATGCTAATTTATACTCTAGTAGTCCACTGGTCCAACTATCCAAATGGAATCAGGAAATTATTGTTGGTGAATTATATAGATTCACCTACTAGTAATTGTTCAATAAACCAAAGGAAGTTTCCATTAACTAGTTAAGCCAGAAGCGTTTTCCTTTGCACGGTGTTTGGTTTACTGGGCACGCTTTCTTTTTTTTTAGAAACTCGACGTTTTTTTTTTTTTTTTTGTTTTTTTTTTTTTTTTTTTTTTTTTGTTTTTATATTTTTTTTTTTTTTTTTTTTTTCTTTCTTAATTTTTTGTTTTTATAATTTGTTCTTTTTTTTTGTTTTTTAGTTTTTTTTTATTTTTATTTTTTTTTTTTTTTTTTTTTTATTTTTTTTTTTTCCGGCTGTGATCTTTTGTTTTTTTCTTTTTTTTTTTATTTTTTTTTTTTTTTTTTTTTTTTTTTGCGCGCCTCTTTTTTTATAGAGATTTTTTTCTGTATTATGTTTTTTTTTTATTTTTTTTTTTTTAGAAGGACAATATTTGTGATCCTATGTTTAGATCGTATATAAATTACATTTATGGAGAGTGATCCCTAGCATCTAGATTATCTTTGGGTCTTATCACTAGATCCAGTTGAATGTAGGTCGCATAAAAAGCATGTAAACAAGTATGAATGATAAACTTAATCAAGAATTTACAACGATAAATAAGGCATTCAAGACTATAAACTAAAACCAAAATTCATGATGCTTCATAATAATTGCTACTACTCGAAGGTATTAGACTTCAAACATCCTATTATTTAATTCTAAGACGTAATTTATTTTAGCCAATAAACTAACAAGTTAAGGAATGATACCAAAAACTAACGGATTACAAAAAGTATAGAAAATTACACGCGCGGTCTTCTATGGATTGGAATTGCGTTTGCAGAAATCTTTGCTCTTTTTCTCCTTGAAAATTCTAACTTCTTTGTGGTTTAGTATCGTGAATTATGATTTAATAACACGTTTAAAACTAGTTTTGGAGTTTTCTATTTTTTACTGTCTGGGAAGACGGATCGATACGGGTTTCAATAGGTTGGATACCGGCGTATTAGGAGTTAGGTTTCTGGGAGTAGGGTCCACGTTTGATTATCTTCAGAATATTCACATGCTATAGATCTAATTCGGCGTATTTTGGGTTATTCTCTGGATGGATACGACGTATGAGCTTGTTTCCATTGTGTTTTGGCGGTCTTTGGTGAGTGCAGGCTTACGAATACGCCGTATCTTCCTTGATGGGATACGGCTGTATTGGTAGTCAGAGTAATTAATCTTCCAAATATCTTCGTTTTTAAGACTCCAAAATGCGGCCTTTGGCTAATATTCACTAAGTAATCCGTTAATTACTGCAATTCTCAAATATAAACGATTAGTAACAATTCTTTGCTATTAATTATACAAAATAGTGTGAATTACATGAGTAATGTTGCCTATAAATAGCGTTATTTTGAGTGTCATCTGTCACAATCTCTTATACATCAAAACACTTTACTTTCCAGAATTCAAACAAAATAAAATATGTGCCATGGCAGAGTAATTTGCCAAGGGAAAACAAGAAAAAAAGTTTTAGACTTACAAAATGAAGAGAAACTAGTAAAACCCCAACACTACCACTTATACACCTTATTCCTCCAAGTTTCAAATCATCAATACCCACAATAAACTCAACCCACACAATAATCTCAGCCCCAACATAATCATATTACCCAAGTTATAACCACTTGTAAGTCTAGAAATAAATCTTGCAAGACTTCCAAAAAAATCAACCAACAAAACCCAAGCTTAAAAAATCACCCACTACAACTAATACATCATCACCATGACATGCATAAACTCTTTAAAATACCACTCCAAAACAGACCCTAAACCTTATAGAAATGTGTTCTTGAAAGTATGCAACTAAAGAACACTACAAGACTTTAAACTTTTAACTCTTGGTTAGTATTCATATGTGAAAATTGATATAGAAATGGTGTTGATGGTGGTGGTTTTTGTGGCTTGTTTGGATGATAACAAGAGAGCAAATGGGTGAGGAGAAAGTTTTTGATACTAACTATGTGCAATGGTAAGGGTGGTAGTGGTTTTGTTAGTTGGCAACATGCATACATACACTAGGATGTGCCACGTGTGGTGATACTTAGCATGTATAAGCCACCTCATGAAGGAGGTGATTTTTCCCACTAACTCAAATAGTTAGTGGATGAGTTTAATTTTTAGGTATAAATTTTAAAATAAGTGGGTAGTTTTGAGGCTAACGGGTACTAGTAAAAAATATTCCGAGAGTTAAGGCGGAACCACGAAGTGAAAACGAATAAGATAAAAATACTTCTACATTAAACCGGATACTGTTCTGAAAATTTAAATTACATAGGGTTCAAGATGGATAATAATCCTAAGCATGGCTTGAAAATAGCTAAAAACAACGATTTTTACTAAATCGACCAAAAATAATAAAAATAAATTCTATAAAATTCAGAACATAAATTAAAAAAATATTGTGTAGTTTTAATAAAGATATAAGTAAAAATGTACACAAAAGAAACGCGAGTTCGGCTAGAACACGAGGTATAATATCAGAGTCCAAAATATTTATAGAAATATAAAAAATTAAAATTCACGAGGCATGTCATGGATTACATGACACGTAAAGACGTACAACGGATACAAAGTCATTCTTCAACTTGCGAGTTGACGATAACGAAATAGTTCTAATATTGACCAAAATAAAATATGAATTTCTCATCCGAGATAAAATAAAAATCTAAGATTAACAAACACTCTTACAGAATGACAAGATAATAGAAATGACGGCGGAGTAACTATTATTGTAGACGTTAAAATCTCAGGTTGTCACATCATCAAAGGCAACAATAACCTTATTCTCTTTAATTTATGAACAGAAATCAAAGTGACACAATATTTAGGAATAGCCATCACATCATACAAAGTTAAACTATTAGACAATATGAGATTTCCAATCTTAGAAATATAGGCATGAGTCCTATTAGGATGACCCACTTTAATTTTAAGATGGGAAATGTCAATAAAATTGTCTAATTCTTTATCAGTGTAAGTCATATGTTGGTTTGCCTCTGAATCGACTATTTTTCCATTACTAACAAGTTTAGGTTTAAAATTAGCATTAAAGCAAAAAAAAATAATTTTTTTATGAAATATAGAACTTTTATTCAAATAATTACCTGCCATATTGGCCTTCACATTTTTTCTAACTTTATTTTCTTTGATGAGAGAGATAAGAGTAGTCATTTGTTCATCTGTAGATCCAGAAGATAAACTTTTCCCAACAGAATTATTATTAGAAACACTTTGTTTCTTAAAATTTTGACCAGACTTTTTCTTCCCAAAATCAGCAGGGTATCCAATAATTTTAAAACATCTATCAATAGTATGCCCATTAAAACCACAATTCTCACATACCAAAACAAAACCCCCACTTGGCCTGTTATTATTCAAACCAAAACCCTCACCTTGTCTATTATTATTCACATTATTAGGTCTTGAAGGTCCAGCATTAAAATTCTAATTACTTCTCTGAAAATTTTAACTATAAAGCACATTAGACACAAAAGCAGAAGCCTGATTCCTTTGAGAGGAACCAGCTATACTACCAACAGCAACTCTGTGAGACTCCTCACTAGAAATGGTAGCATAAGCACTTCTCACATCAGGCAAAGTCTCTCTAGACAAAATAGAGCTTCTAATTTGCATATAAGAATCATCTAAGCCCATAAGAAATTGCATTAATTTCAATAACTGATTATGTTTCTTAAAACCTTCAGAAGCATTACAAACACATTTAGGCAACTCAATCATAGCATCATACTGTTTCCATAAAGCATTCAACTTATGATAATAATCAGCAATAGAAGATCCATTCTGTTTAAGAGTATTAATTTGATTATGTAAACCAAACATTATTGATCCATCAACCTTGTCATAAGTTTCTTTTAATTCTTCCCAAACATGTTTAGCTCTTTTTGAAAAAATTTGACCCAAGAATAGTTCCTCAGATATTGAATTCAAGATCCAACCCAAAACAATTGCATTCACCCTATCCCACTGTTTACCAAGAACCTCATCATCTTTAGATCTTTTACAAGAACCATCAATAAAACCAATCTTATTTTTACCTTCTAAAGCCAAAAGCATAGCACATGACCATACTTGATAATTTTCAGTTCCCTTTAGTTTTATTGAAACAACAGTAAGAGCAGTAGTATCATTAGGATGCAAGTGTAATGGATCACTAATATCTAATTTACTTATTCTAGTAACAAAATCATGAATATCATCATCATGATTAGAATTATTAGGAGTATTATGCTCGGAATTATGAACAGACATGATAACAAATAGAAAGATAAAAAATAAATAATCAATAAAGAAAGAAAGAAGTTCCCAGGCTTTCACACCACTCAAGGTGACAAATCAATGGCAAACAGACTCAATTAACACTAATAAGAGAAAGAAATAAGAGGTGTTACAGAGCTTTTGAATGATATGTAGCGGAAAGTAATACCAAACAAACTATCTTCTAGATTCACTTAGTCAAGAAAGCTAGCAGATTAATCAGCAACAACCCACACCCAATCACCAAGATCCACAAAACCATAATTCCTCAAATTAGAGCAAATCAAACCCAGAACTTCCAAATCTAATGATTAAGCAATCTTAATCACCAACCAATCAACCAGAGAGAGTAGAATCACCAAGATCCAATCCTATCGAAACCCTAGTTTTTCAAATTAAGGTTTTTGAAATTAACAAAAGATCAGAGCCATGTTAACCTTCAATTTACAGAAAATAGTTTTAATCGAAAATTGATTAACAATTTTTAAAAACCCCTAAATTTTACGAAACCCTATTTTTTTTTTTTTTTAAAACGATTTCAGAGCAACCTGGCTCTGATACCATGAAGAAATTATGAATCTTATTTATAAAAACTACTCAAATCTCAATTTGAGTAACAACAATTACACAAAATAGTGATCTCAATCAGGAAAAACAATCTATCCACCACTGCTACTCAGGTGTGGATCAACAATCAAAATTAATTATTGTTCTATTACAACAACAAAAATAATAAGATCAAGATGATCCAATCAACTAGGGTTTACAACTTTTTAAAGAGATAGGAGCGTTTTTAGAGAGAGAGAGTGTATGAAAAGTGAGAAATTAGGAGAAGACTCCCGATTATGTAGCTTTGACTCAACACCGACATAACACTTCACCAACATTACAGGAATAGCCCTCCATCTTTTACATCCTTGACATATAGCGAAACAACCCTTATCTCCACCATAGTGTGAGCTGGGAGCATCTTTGAAAGGTGAGGCCTACTTAAATAAGTAATGAGCTTTCAACAATGTTAACAACACTACAAAAAAAGTCAACTATGGTTGCCCACTGATCCGATCATAGGTGAAATCCAACCCCTTCTCTGCTCCTTTCCTGAACCTTTCCTTCGCTACTAGGAGAGGCCCTAGCTTGCTTTATTATATTCTATAAGCAGAGCGACTTGTCGAGTCTATGAAACTTCGTAGTTGCTTCCCCCTCCCCCTTTCTTTTGCCCTGCCATGCCACTAGATCCATAATGACCGGCGAGTCAGAACATGTATGAATATAACCACGTAGAGCGCCATACCGGCCTATCGAAGCGAAGACTGAAAGAAACAAACTTGACACAATTAGTCCCTGAACTATTATACCAGGTGAGAAGAGGTATTTTAACACTAACAAAGGCCATGAATGTCGTTATTGGGGCACACCTTCTATGTAGGGATGGCAATGAGTTCGGTTTGGAGTTGGGCAACCATTCTTGTCCTCAAACCCCAAAAGACTTCTTTAAAGCGATTCGATCCTCATCGACTATCTAATCAAGGCGCTCTGTTGGTGCACGATGCTTCCTCAAACCTGTCCCGTATTAGCCGCGGATCTTATCGCATTAATAACCAATTACAAACAAGCTTTATTAAGTTATAAAGTATAGTATTTTACATAAATAATAACGAATTACAATTTTATAATACTATACTTTATCTTTTATAGCTTTATAATGAAGTATTATTGAAAAAATAATTTAAACAAGCGCAAATGGCAAAAAAGGTATTCTACTTAATGGTCGTTTTCAATCAAGGCATTGAATTTTTTTCTTGCATAAAAAGACACCCAACTTATTTTTTTTATTAATTTGGGTATTTTCATTAAATATTTAACAGTCATCCGTTAAATTTTACATTTCAAGTTCATCGGCCGTTATCACCACCAACACTCAGTCGCCACCACCAAACCTCTCTACCACCATCACTACCAAGCATCGCCTCCACCACCAATCCCACCCACCACCGTTCTGATTCACAATAATGAAGAATCGAGTAATCTAAATTTATGTGTCCAACGCATACACCCATACTTGCTAAGAAATTTAAAAGAAGTCAGTGATGAGTATGATTTTGCTGAATGTACGTGGTATATCTTTTTGATCACTCGAATGTCAGCAAAACAAAAAAAGTAAAAAATAATAACTTATAAACAAAAACAAAATAGTGGAAAAGCATCATTAGTATAATTGTAGTAAAGCTATAGCTCGATTTAAGAAATTGTACATCCAAACTGATACTAAAATCAAGGAAGATATGTTTGTTTCAGGTGCTGATCCATATATCGCACGTAACTACCATTTCTTGAAACCTTTTTCAAATTTGGCCTCGTTTACCTCGTCCACTTTTTGAGAAAGATAATATGTTAAATGCGTACCGAATGTCAACACAAACTTTATAATATTAAATGCGTACATAATGTCTGGTTAATTTAAAAGATAATCTGAATTTTTGATAAAAGATCCCCTGAACAAACTAAGCAAGATGATGGCGACGATGATTGATGGTGGTGGTAGCGGCGCTGGATTTAAAATGTAAAACTTAATGAATGATCGTTTAAATATTAATCAAATTTACACGAATTGGCAAAAATAATATAAGTTGGTTGTCTTTTTATGCAACAAAAAAAGTACTATACCTTTATTGAAACAGATTTGCCCTGTAAACAATCGAAAAAATAAAAAAATAATGAAAAAACTAAAAGGTATTAACTGGTGTTTTAGAGTATCTTTCTTTTATCATTATTTCTTTGACGTTTTTATCCTATCATTTTCATCCTTTAAATTGTTAAAATCTTTACTTTTTTTTGCACCTAAACTTTAGAAAGTTTGTATTAAGTCCAAAAACAAATCTAAAATAATTAAAAGATAATACAAGTTAAAAATAATGCTTTTAGCATTTTTATGTAACTTAATTTTTTTATTTTAATGAATAAAATTTAATTTGTTTGAAAAATGGAAAAAGAAATAAAATGGTGGGTGAGTTAGGCCCAAATCGCATGTTATGAGAAAATAGTATTTTGGTGTGTGAGTGTTAAAAGTTAGATGCTGAGATGATACTAAAAATGAGGAAATGACATGCCATTATACCCCTTACTTTAATATATGAGAAAAACTACATCGGATACACCACTAAAACTTCCAATCATCGTTAATATTAGAATGTTGATTTATGATGCACAACAAAAAGCGTGATCGAATGGCACCAAATGTCTCAACGCCTAACTTCATGACTTTATCCTCAACAGGGCATGCCAAACCTTATTCCCCTATGTCAATACAACTTAGAAGGCAGGGAAGTAAACTTCATAAAAAACTTTTTGAGCTAACTTTGAACGATGAGTGCGAAAGATACCATTAATTACAAACTTAACTGATAGCCCTCACGGCTGTATACACCAACTAAAAAAGTTCAACCAAATTAAACAATTATCTCATTAAAGTCACTTAATTATACTTGTAATTACTTAGCATATACGAATAGTTACTGCATAGCAGGTGGTAACATACTCTTAGAATAAGTGTGTCTAATGTCCTCACATTTTAGACAACGACTATTTTATACATCATAAAACGTTATTTGTTGGTCCAAAGTCAAAGATTTGGTTAGAAACCAAATAAAGTAAAACTGAACATGAATCGTACATTCATCAAGTTTTGATTAATCAAATATTTGATGAATAGTTCATGTTTAGATAATAACTGTTCGATTCTCATACGTACAAAATATAGAGCCAATTTCAAAGAAAAATACATGTAAAGAAACATGACATTTCTCACATAATTGTTACCTTTAAGCAAATATTGAGCATAAGGAATAATAGGAAAACAGAGTTTTACACGAAATTGCACTTTTGGTCTTAAAACGCATTTAATTACACAAATGGTCTTTGTGGTTGTCTAAATTAGGTTGACCGGTCCTTTGACCGATATTCCATACAATTAGACGTTAACGTGGGGGCATTTTCGTCAGTTCATAGTAATAATACCACAAGGACCAGCTTTGTTACCATACTTCTTGACCCGTTATTTCCCTCCAAAATCCACTTTATAACTCCCACCTCGCCTTATTTATCACACTTCCTCCCGATCCAAAACCTGTCAACCATTATTTCGAAGAACCCTAATCAAATGCCTTACGTTATAATAGGCATCTTGTAGTCACTCGAACTTCATGGACGGATACTAATCCAGGTCGTAGGTTTCTTGCATGCCTATTGATCAATGGTGAAACTTGTCATTATTTTGATTGTGTGGATCCCCTCATGTGTCAAAGAGCAATGATGATAATACATGATTTGTTAAGGGTAATGTATAAGATGGAAATTAATCAGATGGTGCTTATGCAAGAAAACATAAACTTGAAGATGTATTTGGTTTTTAGTTGTTTGGCATTTGATTTTTTCCTACTTTTATCTTAGTTCTAGTGGTTGTCTTTTGGTTTAGTTTGATGGAAGAATGTTTGTACTGTTAGTGTATTTATGTAATATGATCTAAGATGTTGTCTGTTGGTTAGGATTATGATCCAAATGATGTGACAGACAAATTGTTTTGGTTATGCAGTAGTAGAAATTGGTCTCTTTTATATTAATTGTTTACTTTTTTAGTTTGTTGGTTGATGTGCATAGTTAGCATTTGGTTTTGTTGTCTAAAGCAATCAAGTTTGACTTTAGAAGGTCAAACTCGGCAAAATTACCAACACAATGTACTATATTGTTTTGAGTATGCCAAATTCAGTAAAATTACCAATACAATGTACTACTTTGTTTACCAAAACATACTCTAAATGTCACTTTACATGAGAAGGTCAAATATAACAATATGACCAAAACCAATGATCTTGTTTGACCTTATAAGGTCAAACTAAGGAAAATGACCAACAAATTGTGACCAACAATGTACTGCCACCTTAATGAGCAAACATACACTACATGATAGTTGACTTTAGAAGATCAAACTACGCAAACATACACTACATTATAGTTGACTTTAGAAAGTCATACTCATCAAACATAACATGATTAAACAAATGTTGATACATCACATTTACCAAACACTAAATAACAATACAGTTATTACATGACAACTGTAAGAATGTCTTGCATCTACTAGAGTTAATACTTCTAATCCAAAATACATGAAACTTAACAAAATACCTATTGTTTAAAGATCACTGCATAATAACTAAAATAAAATGGTGGTTTCACTAGGCTGTCTGCTGGAACTTTTCTTGGTCAATCTTTGTGGTCCATAATATGGAGTTGGTATTGGTGCTTGAAAATCTTTCTTAGGTCCCTGACTTGCTTGAGTTGGTCCTGCACCATGTTGACTTGGTCCTTGGCTTGCTTGGCTTGGTGCTACACTAGGTTGACTAGAACCAGCAGTTTGACTTGAGGCATTCCTTGCACCAGCACCTTGTCTTGGTCCTTTCTTCTGTTGACTAGAACCATTAGCTTGACTTGAGGCATTCCTTGCACCAACAACTTGTCTTGGTGCTTGACTCTGTTGACTAGTTACAGCAGCTTGACTAAAGACATTCCTTGCACCAGCAACTTGTCTTGCTCCTTGACTCTGTTGACTAGAACTACCAACTTAGCTTGCACCACCTTGACCCTTTCAGCTTTTTCTGTCATGACCCAAGTTTCCACATATACTATACTTAACTGATTTGCCCTTCCAAGAAAGCTTGCCTAATGAACAACTTTGACTTACAAGCTCATCAACTGACTTCTTCCTATTCTTTGGTGGCCTGCCAACTTAGGATTTTTTGAATATGTGGTATTATAACTGTTCTAGACTCAACTACTAGCAACAACTCGCTGCCATTACATGGGTTAATCTTAAAGGAGTATACACATGCCTATGTTTCAAGTATGTAAGCAGCATGAACCTAATGTTTAGGTATACCAACTCTTATTTCATTCTTAGACATGTTGTATATTATAACCACAACATGTTTACATGGTATTCCAATCAGCTCCCACTTCCTACAAGAACATACCCTTTTATCCATGTTAACAACACACTAATCCTTGTAAGGCCCAGTTACTTGATATAAATAGTGTCCATTCCATTCAACAATGTAGTCATTAGTTGCTTTTTTGATAGTATCAAAGATGCCTATCACGGTAGGAGTAATTGGTCTAACAGTCTTTGCTATTACTTTCTAAACTACTACAATCCTCTTCATCAAGTACTCTCTGATATATATTCTAGACAAGTAATTATGGGTTGATCTCTGCCATCCTCACATATTGTTTAGAGTAGATTATATTTGGCTCTGCATGTTAAACAAATCACACACTATATAAGTATATGACCAATTATTAGTATGCTTTTGTGTTAGTTAATTGCTTGAAAAATGTGATTTGCTCTATTGTTAAGCCGAAATCTTGATCAACCAATCATAAGCAGCAGAATTGTATAACTTGAGCTGACCCATGTTTTTGTTGAATTCAACAACAATAGTGGCTCTAGCTGCATTCCCAAGCATGTCCTTGTACACACCTCCTTTAAACTCTGACTTCATATTCTCATGAATATGCTTAACATAGAACCTGTGTTCAGCACTTGGAAATACACTTGCAATGGCTTGTATAAGTCCTTGTGGACAGTCAAGGTTGATGATGGGATTAAAACTGTACCTATTCTCAATTTACATAAAACAAATGACAAATTATACAATAAAATATGTACCTTTTGCCTATCATAAATGAAAGTGTAACTAAATTTGACTTATATACCAAGATCTTCTCCAAGTAAGTTCTAAAACAATACCAAAATGCCTTACTTTCTGCTTCAACTATAGTATATGCTAATGGATAAATCCTATTGTTTGCATCAACCCCAACTGCTGTTAGTATTTGACCTGGAAAAGGACCTGACATGAAGCATTCATCTAATCCTAAGATTTCTCTGTCACAAGCTCTAAAACCTTGTTTTAGAGCTTCCCAAACACATATACACCCTTATAAAAGTTCTTATTGGAGACTTTGAATTTGGTTCTTGTTGTACATCAATCCTAACAGCTGTGCTTGGATTTTGATTAATCAACTCTTGGGCATATTCTCTAAAAATTGAACAATGCTCCTTGAAACTGCCTGTCATTTTATCACTTGCAATTTTGTTTGCCCTAAAATCTTTCATCTTTGAGATTCCAACATCAAATTTTTTATGAATTTGATAAGAGAGAGTAAGTATTCCAAGAGGCTTTTAAGAGAATATTTACTTTTATCCAAAGTAAAATTCCAAAAACCTTCCTAGGTCGTTTCCCGACGAGGCGTGAATTAAGAATCGTGATTAGGTTCGTGATCGCGTGATTGAATGATTCAATGATCTTTTGATTTGGATTCTAATTCTACAAATAACATGCAAAAACAAGTAAAAGCAAGCTAAAAATGAAAGTAATTAAAGATTTAAACTAAAAACGATAACGGGAATCAAAACCCGTGCTTTAAAAACCTAAATCTCCAAATTTTAACCCTATAAATGTAAATTTAATTTCTAAATGTCCTAAATGATAAAAGAAAATTTTTTAAAAAAGAATTATATTTTTTTGACTTTTTTATTAATTATGAATTAAAAACTGATTTGGTCTAAATAAAAGATTAAAAATACTAAACTAATTTATAAAATTCTAAAAAACAATTATGAAGTACTTTGGAGGTAAGCTAATCATAAGAAATAAAATAGGTGTGAACAGCTTACGGGATAGCTGTAAATAAGCTATAAGGGTTGAAATGCATTAAATGGGCAAAAAGGGGTAAATAATATATTTTTGCCTGCAAATGACTATAAAATTAAAAGACCCAAGGGCAGTGTGGTAGCAGACAGTGGTGTTAAAACTGGGTTGAGGTTGGTTGAGGTCAAGGGTTTGAGCCTAGCTCGCCCTTGACTTCCTAATTTCCCTAGTTTTTTTATTTTTGAAATTTACTTTTTGAGAAATCTTTATACAACTAAAATAAGAACTTTTTGTGAAAGGGATTTTTATAAAAACTTAAAATAAGCTAGAAATAAGCAATTAAGGTTTACTATTAAGGCTTTTTTAACACTAAGTGACAATATAGCTAACTGTTTTGCTTTTTTAGACCAAATAAGTACTCACAGAAACAAATAAGCAAACAAATGATATCCTAACCCTAATAAGAACTTACAAACAACAATAAGCAAAGAAATTAAACAGAAAGGCACTAAAAAGCAATAAGACAGATTGCATAAGAAAATAGTTTAAAAAGGCTAACAAGCTACTTTTAAGCTAATTTTTAAAAGCCTTAAGCTATCCTTATGGCTTAATGACTTTTATGCAAGTCAAGCTTATCCTATAAGCTACAAGAATCAGCAAAGAAAAAGCATTTTGAAACACATATAAGCCATGAAAAAGCTGTTTTAAGCAGATTGCAAACTTTTTGGTTTTTTTTAAAAAGACAAATGAGCTTTTTGCAGACCTAAAAATACAAATTAAGCTTAAACATATTAAATTCATACTACAAACTACTTATGCAAGAAATTTCAAAAGGTAAAACTAACATTAACCTATCTGAATTTGCAATTGAAAAATGGAATTTAAAAAATTTTAAAACTCTAAGTAGACTTGACAGATTGTATACCAAATGCACAAGACTTAAGCCTACTTAACCAAGGTTTTCTTACTGCAATTAAACATAAAATGGAACATAAACAAAACTTCAAAAAATCTTTTTGAACAACAATCCAATATAAACAGTTTTAAAAACTTTCAATACTACAAATTCTAAGTACTTGTATAAAACACCTTAAAACTTGTTTTTAATCTTTAAAAACTTTTTAAAACAGACTAAATCCACTTAAAAGAACTTGTTA
>BQNB010044809.1:0-44660 GCA_026074375.1 Tanacetum coccineum | reverse complement strand
TTTTATTTATTATTAATTAAAAACTATTTTAGTCTAGAAAATTAATTAAAAATACCAAACTAATTTATAAAAATTCAAGAAAATTACTAAAAGTACTTTAAGCTATTACTAATCTAAGAAAAATAAAACTGGAAAATAAGCTACACGAGATAAGCTGTGAAAAAGCGAATAAGCTAAAAAGCTAAAATTAAAAAACAATGTATAAAACAAACCTGGCCCAAAAGTCTAACAGAAAAGAACCAAGGGCGCAGTTGGTTGTGGTGTGTGTGAAAACATTTTTTTTCTTTTAAACACACTTGATAAAAAAACTGACAATAATCACTTTTAATGAAGACAACTTTTCTTAACTTTAGAAATAAGCACAAATTAAGCAAATTGAAAGCAACATCACTAACTCTCAAATTAGTATTGCTAAGCTAAAGCTGAAACTGCTAGGGCTTATTTAAACACAAAATAGCACTAGAATAAGTCTAATAAGCTGAGACAACTCATCTCCCATATCTAATAAGCACTTGAGAAAAAAATTGGAACACAACATATAAGCTGATAAGCACATTAAGTCCAAAACAGTTTGCACAATTTTAGACTCAAAAGGATTTTTTTGACAGCTTTTTCACTACTTTTGACACAAAAAATAAGCTTCAAAAAGCTTAAACCAAAACTTGACAACTCAAAACAGCTAAAGGTTAACCACTAATGAACACATAAAATCTACTTTAAGAATTTTGAACTAAAAATAAGCTAGAAAATGATCTGTCAAAAGTGACAGTTTAGACTTAATTTTTTTTTGGCTTTTTGAACTTTTGACAAATACCGAAATCTAAGAACTAGGACTCAAAACTTTTGACAATTAACTCAGCAGATGAAATATTTATTTTAGACTCTACTAGAGATACAAACCACACCTCTAATGAACTTTTTAAGAAAAAAGTCAATTAAGCTGATTAAAATACTTTTACATTTAGAACTTTTGAAAACTTGTTGAAAACATATAGAACTTGCTAAAAACTGATTAGAACTTATTAGAACTACTGTTTGGACTATTTTAGAGCTAATTAAAACTGAATTAAAAGCCACAATAAGCCATAGCAGTCTTAACTCTTGGTTAAGACTGCTAAACCAAACACCCCTTTAATTTTCCTAATACCAAAATTAAGCTAAAACAGATTCTACAAAGCTAGTTTTAATGAAAATAGATGAAGATTTAAGATTATTAAAGACTAATAAGCAATAACCTTGGAAAAATAAGCACTACCCAATAAGCTAAATGAAAAAGCTATATAGACTAATACTAGGATAGATTTAATGAAAACTCAAAGCAAACTATACTTGGCTATAAACTAAACCCTTTAAGCTATATTAAGATTGAATAAACAATAATAAGCAGAAAATAAGCATTAAAAAGCATTAAAAAACAAACTGATAAGCTAAACAGTATTTAAGCTAAAAGAAAGAGTAAAAGGAGTGTACCTTGATCCTAACTCAAACAAGGATCTGAAATGCTCAAATGAGCTTATCTACAAGCGAGCTTATAAAATAAGCTTTGAATAAGCCTATAAGCCCTTCCTTTTCTGGCTTATTATCCTATTTGGCTTATTCATACCCTTTTTAGAAAACTTGAGTAATGAGCTTATTAAGCTAAGCTTAAAACAAACTTAGCTTAATAAGAGATAGCTTAGAAGGAATTGAGAGCTTATTTGAGCTTATTAAAGTAAATTCAAAACACATTAAGACTAATTGCTTATTATTAAAAATAGAAGTAAAGACACAATTATAAGTAGAACTGAATTTTATTAATCACTTGAAAGGATTACAAGCTTAAAAGGTAAAATTACATTATTTAAAGACATTAAGCAGAAAATAAGCTGAAAATTACATAAAATTAATCCTTCAATCTAACCCTACTCAAAGATAGATTCTCTGTGTGATTGCCTCTCCTTTATATAGTGGATGGAGTGAGGATCCAAAACAATAGGAGCGTCCATAATCCCTTGAATCTATCCATAAATCTTGATTAATCTTCACGCAACCATTTAGAGCCCTTGATCTTGGTGCCACATCCTTTCAACCAATCAGATTCCCACGGATCGCCAGCGTGTCTAAGTGTGTCTGGAGTGTGTCAGAGGGTGTTAGGTTTCTAAAAACAAAGGAGTATGTGAGGGTGAATGGATTTAACCATGGTGTAAAAATGGGAGGGAAATAGAAACATGAAAGAGATGTACAGTAAATCGTTTATAAGATTGGGGCATTGACCTGAGTATTTGACTTGGGCTTATGAAAAGGGAGTTGGGCCAAAATGGGTTAAGGGTAGGATTTATGGATTAATAGTTTTGGACTTAGTAAAAGGCTTAATGTTTTAATAAGTATAAAACTTATTGGGCTGACCCGGCCCAATAAAATGGGGACGGGTTGGCTCATTTAGAATGTATATGCCTTCGGCTTTGGTTTTTCGTGCTCTTTCCATTCCCGTGCTTGGTTTTGTCCGTTTTGCTTCGTTTATTGTCCTTTAGTGCAATATCCGTTACCTGCAAGACACAATTCACAATACAAACGAATACAATGCATTTTTCTGTATTTATTGGTCGTTATTGGTTTTTTAGCTTATTTTATTAGGCAAAAGGTATGTTTATTTAAGCACATACCAACATACATGCTTATGAAAGGCTTTATAAGCCACAAGTGGCTATAAGCCTAAGCCCATAGAGAAGGGCTTAAAGGGGCTATAACAAGTCAAATTACTTAAAAACATGTCATTTAGAGACCTACTATCTTTTGAAAATTCTAAAACCCTAATGGCGGCGATCACAAAAATCAATTCTAAAACGATTTGATCTACTACCTCTTTTGTGTAAGGATTGTTATAACCCTTGTAATTGAGATCATTCACTTTTTGTTTGATCTCATAACAAGCGTGTTAGGCGATTTGTTACCTTTGGAGCATAGGGATCATATCCGTTTGTTTTCAATCAAAAAATTTCAAACCCTAAATTCCTTTTCTGCTTTTTTTATTCGCCTTTTCTTTCAAGCCCTAATTTTCTTTTAAATCTAAATCATGGGAGATCGGAATCGGAGTTTTCAAAATTCAAATGAAAATCAAACACAGAAGATTTCCAAATCTGTTTTTGTGTCTAATTTCCCTGAAGACGCCACTGCTCAGGATCTTTGGAAGTCTTGTAACACCTATGGTACTGTTGTTGATGTTTTCATTCCATATAAAAGGTCTAAAGCAGGTAAACGGTTCGCCTTTGTTCGTTTTATAAAGGTCATGAATCTCGATCGATTGGTGGAGAACCTTTGTATGATTTGGATTGGTCGATTCCATTTGCATGCGAATCATGTGAGGTTTGAAAGGCCTCAAAAACGTAATAATCCCATTCCAAAATGAACAAATTCAGAGGTTTACAAAAATTCTTTTGCCTCTGTTCTTAAAGATGGTCATGTTTCTTTTGTTATTCCTGATCCTACTTTAGTTCTTGATGAATCTTGTATTAAGGAGCATGATTTTAAATTGCCTCTCATGGGTAAGGTTAAGGATGTGTCTGCTATTCCCAACCTTCCTGTTATTATCATTAAAAAGGGCTTCCAAAATGTCAAGCTCACATATCTTAGTGGGAGGTGGGTTCTTTTGAGTTAGACTCTACTGCAACTAAAGAAAAATTCCTTAATCATGCTGGTGTTGGCTCTTGGTTCACTACAATTAAACATGCGACTAATTCTTTTGTGAATGATGAAAGAATTGTTTGGGTATCGATTGAAGGTTGATAAGTGTAAAATACACATATCTGTTTATACCAAAAATGACCCTAAATGACCCAAAACAGACTAAAAATGGCAAAGATATGCTTGTTTTTGTGTTTTGTGTATGCAGGTACGGATAAGACAAAAATCACAAGAAAACCGTCAAAAACGGGCAAACACGGATACAAGAACGGAAGAGTGTGCAAGAGCCGGAAGCCAAAGTCAAAAAGTCAACCCTCAGTCAAAGTCAACACTAGAAGACAAAGACCCCAAAGTTTCAAATTCAGTCCCTTAAGTTTCAAAAGATTACACAAATGCTCCTTGAAGTCTTAATGGGCCCTTTATACCTTAAAACCTCACCTGGATCCAAAGCCCATACTTGGCCCAAAACCCTAAAGCCCATTCCTCTTTTATATACTCCAGGGACCAAATGTGCCAAAAATGAAAGATATATTATACTTTAGTTTTTATTAACTAATATTTCGAAAACCACAAGGACCCAAATTGCCATTACCTAGACTCGCCCCTCCCGTTTTCCCTTATAGTTAAAAATGGGCGCGAAAGTCTGTTTTACTATTCATCCGTCTTCTCAAAATTACCATTCAGTCAAATCATGGGGCTTTTCACAATTAGAGGGTACAAAGGACAATTCATGGGATCATTTACACATGGGCAGAGTTAGACGTCATCAAAGACCCTCATTGGTCAATCCCACATGGGGAATGCCACGTTGGACATGAGAAAACACCAAGGAGTGGATTTTTATACTCGGGCTACTCTCAAAAGAAGCACAGGGGTCACATCACGGATTGCCACGTTGGTAATCCGTGTGTGCATAAATATGATCCAACGAACCTAATTAGAGATCCAATCATTGAAGGAATTCAAGGGGTAAGATTAGAAGGGGCGTGGGAAGCACTCAAGGGGCTAGAAGGTTCAGCAGCAGGCTATAAAAGGCCCTCACTCACACACACACGTTCATCTTCTTTTCCCGTTTTAGAGTAGTAGTAGAATTGAGCTTAGTTTTTGTTAAATGTAATTTTCCTTTTAAAAGTAATTGTAATTTCTTTTATTCAAGCTTTGTAATTTGTTTTGAAAGTTAATGAAATCATCAGTTTAGTTTTAATCATATGTTTTAACTCATAAGCTCTCATAAGCTTAAATGTTTGCTACTGTTTCTCAAATAAGCTAATACAAGCTCTCACAAGTCTATAAGCTTGTGATTAAGCTATTTGTTCACTTAATCTACTTAAACTATAAAATCAGACTAATTACCTTGGATTATTGGACTTTTAAGCTAATGGAAGGGAAGCTAGCCATGGATGAGCTTCCAAGGACTTTACTAACTTATCCATAAGGATAAGCTAGAGCTGTTGATGCTTATTTGAGCTTAATATTGCCTTTGTTAAGCTAAGGTTATTGTAAGTTTTTCATTTCCATTCTTGTATTAAATTTCTAGTTTCATAATTGCTTATTGTTGCTTATTAATTGTTTATCATAGCTTATTTGTGTGTTATCATGCTTATTAAGTGTATTTGAATATCTGTTTTTAGGATTTATAGAATAGATCTTAGTTTTTCTCTATTTGTCTTAAAAAACTATAAAAACAAAAAAAAATTAGCATAGATCTTAGCTTATTGTTTTCTGGCTTATTAGCTTGTAGTTTTATGCTTATTAGTCTTGTTATAAGTTAGTGATCATCTGATCTTTGAAAGTTGTTAGCTAGATTTGAAATGTTCAAGCTTAAATGAGTTTTCCTAAGTATAAAGGGGTGTTTGGATCAGCTTTGTTTGACCTTTTAAAGTCAAAGGTATTTTGCGAATGCACTTTGGTTAGCTTAATTATCTTATTTGGTTAAGATATGAGTTGGTTTGTACTGTCAGTTTAAGCTCATAGTCATTTTAAGGCTTATGTTTCTTGTTCTAGCACCAGGGGACTTTTCCTTTTGATTTTACTTGTGAAAATTTGGACCAAGCCATCCAAGGCTTGGTTCTTGCTTGATTAGAGTTAAGACACATTTAAAGGGTGTGTCTATTGCATGTTTGACCACCTTGGTCACTTGCAATTTTTGGGTTAACCAAATCTATCAATTGCACCAGCAGTATTAACAATAAGTTAATACTGTTGGACTTATTGAATCCAAGTTAAGGTAGTTTAAATAAGTTTTAGCTTTTAAAACTCAGTAGATTTATAGATTAGATATAGGATAATTTAGGTTAAAACTTATTTTTAGAATTCCAGCTTATTTACTAAGGTATTTTAGCTCTTAAATTTCATATAAATTCTTTAAAAAAAACCAAAAACAGTAGTGTCTAGTAACTAGTTTCTAAATTTAGATTTCTAGCTTTTAGGACTTGTTTTTATGATTTGGATTATTAGCTTATAGATAGGTAATTAAGTTTTCAAAAGCTTAGCCTCTGAAATAGCTTATTAGCTTAATGTCTTTTTGAGATTTTTGAGTTTTATTCCTGAGTTTGCTGTTTTCAATCCTAGATTTAGAAGTCTTGTAGAGATTTTAGCTTAAGTAGCTTGTTAGATTAAGCTTCTGCATTTCATAGGGATTCTAGAACAGCTTTTACTTTTGAATTTGAGCTTATAATGAAGTCTGTGCAAGTATTTTAGTGTAAATAAGTTTTTAAGCCTTTTAAAGGCTACTTTCTGTAGCAGCTATCTTTATAAGCTCTTAGAGAGCTTATTTTTGAGTTTGAGCTTAAGCTCCTTTCATTAAAAGTGCTTAGAAATATGTCCTAAACAAGTTCCAGCTTTTAGATTTTGTAAAAAGTGAAAAATAAAAAAAATGGCAAAAAGGTGTTAGACACCCTTCGAACTCAAGACCTCTCACACAAATGCCCAACGTGTTAACCATTTGCTTCATTAGCTCATCCGGTTATATCTTCTTTCTTTTAATTGATTAACACAATTTGGGCTTAAGCCCAATCTATAAGCCGTAGCTAAATAAGCTATTTTCTCAGCTTATTTGATAAGCTGAGTTGTGACTTTTATTTTTCTAGTATTCTTTGTTGCATTTTATATTTTTCCTGAATTTTTCACATTTTTCTTTTAATTAGTTTATTTTTTAGGAATTTTCGAAAGTTGTAATTTTAGAAAATACATAAAAAATAGAAAAAAGTTTCAGAAAATTACTAAAAAATAGTTTTTAGTTTTATAAAAAGTACTTTTAGTTTTACATTAAGAAAAATCATTTTTACATCTTTTAGATTTTAATTTTCATTTTTAAGCTTTTATTTTTAATTTCAAAAATAGGATTTTAATTTTAAAAATAGTTAAAAATAAGTTTTCTGAGTTTTTATGTTATTTTAGACTTTTCTAAGTTTAAAAATCATTTTTCTTAATTTTTAGGACTTAATTTGCTATTTTTTAGGATTTAATTAGATTAAATTAGTTTTTAATTCATAATAAATTCAAAAATAATCAAAAAAATATTTTTCTTTTTCCTAAAATTTTCTTTTGTCCTATTTTAGGTTTAGAAATTTAGTTTGCATTTTTAAAAGTTTAATTTGGTCTTACTTGCTTATTTGTAGTCTCTTAATTGTTCCCGTTATTTGTTTTAAGTGTTTAATTGCTTTTGTGTGCTTATTCTATTTGTTGCTTTTATTTAGTAGTCATAGATAACCAAATCAATCTTTGCTCTTATTCAAATCATAATCCAAACTAAGGCGTGGTTTCAATTTCACAAGTCGTTGGGGAAACGACCCGGGAAAGCATACTTCCCGGTTTTATACGTATTATATTATATTATATATATATATATATTATATATAACTTTTAGAGTGAGCTTTTACTTAAGGGAGACTTTATAAAGTGTTCTTAATTACTCTTTTGGAAAATTAGTTATATGTTTTATTGTGTATAAAAACTACCAGATCACTTGCTTGACTAATAAAAATCCCATCTCCTAATATGCATCACCTGCAATCTTAAGAAAAAGTAGGCCTCACCCATGAGAACTCATCTGAACTTCTTGTGCATGTAATTCTCAAACTCAGTGCAATAACTCCTTCTTAGTAGATCCAATAATGATATCAACTACATATATTGAAACAAGTAAGAATATCACCTGTTAGAGTATTTATAAAGAATAAAGTCCTTGTCTATTGTCCCTCTCTAAAATCCATTTTCTAATAAATAGGTAGACAAAGTCTTATTCCAGGCTTTAGGAGCTTGATGTAGACCATATAATACCTTTTCTACCTTATAAACTCTGTTAGGGAACTTTGGATCTTCAAACCCCTTGATTGTTGACATACATAAAAACATTCTTCTTTTAATCTTGCCATACAAAAATGCACTCTTCATATCCATCTGGTAAACAACAAAGTTCATGAATGAATGCATGATGCTACGAACATGCCTAATTGATTAATTCCTAGCAACTGGACAAAAAACTCATCATAATCTATTCCGCAAATCTTCTTGGAGATGTGAACCCTGTCAACCAGTCATGCTTTGTTTCAAACAATAAAACCTCTCTCATCTTTCCTTAGTACCTTTGGACCCATTTTGTCCATGATGGCCTCTATCCATATGGAAACTCAAACCAAAGTCAACCATTCCTCTGCAATTTAAACTGTAAGAAGCCATCTTGCTTTGCTTAATCTATCCAACATGATCTGTCAAAGTTTAAATTACCTTCTTGGGTCTACTTGTAAGAAAACAACAAACAGACAATTATTAGGTCTTCATGAGTTTTCCTTTCATAAACGATCACAAATACACCCTTGTTCAATTTTGTATCTTTGTCCATTCTCCTTGTTAGAACAACCAGACTGTACATTCACCAATCACTGATCAAGTGAATGATCTTTATGGATTCTTGTATTTTGAGTAGAAGGAACTGGATATGTTGGTAGTAAAGATTCTCATATCCCCATCTGTTTCAACACCAAAGAAATCACATGTATGGCTTTAACGTGTAAGCAATATCACCCAAAGAAAACCATGTCGGTTCAGTATTAATGCCTTGGCCCAGTAGTAATAACACCTAATAAACTGATTTCAGGCTACTTTTGATCAAAAAATTCCACTTCTTTACAAACACCATCTCATCCTTCTTTTCAGCCTTCACTAGAAAGGTTGTTGTTCATCAATACACTATCATTCTTTGATGAAGAATCAAATAGAGAACCATCTTTCCACAGAGGCATCAAAAAATGGGGTCTTAGTCTAGATCTTGTCTCCATTTAAAATGACCTGCACCAATAACTATACTTAGTACCTTCAAAAACGTTAGATTTTGGTACCTTCAACCAAACTGGCACATAATACATTGATTTTGTTAGAACATCATAACAAACAGCCACTTTGCCATCACCCTGCAATAAAAGCTTATCCTCCAAGAACCCTAATCTGGCAAGTTTACTTCAAATTTCCTAGTTCTAGATGTTGTAATACCCTAAAAGCCCTTACTATTCAATGAATATCCAAACAAGAAATCCTTCATCTGACTTTCCATAAAATCTTTCTAAATAATCTAGCTTAAGGTATTAAGAAATGGAAAACATGACATCCAAATGGTCTCATGAAGCTTAGAGCAGGTCTTCCTACCTCTAAAACAATCTAAGGGGTCTAGTTATGAGCTTAAACTACAAATACCCAAACTACGTAATATAACAAGCATAAATTATTATACGTATCTTTTACAAAAATATCTCATACTTATCCTGTAAGTAATCTTGATAAGCAATCTTCATCTTTATCCTTCTGACACTAGAAATTCTTTTAGCAGTTGTAATCTTTCAGCAGTTGTAACCAACAACATTAACTTTTATTCCAGCAGCACTAACTTAGCAGTATTAACTCCAAGATCATCATGAAGCCTTTTGATCCCAACAATGCTTATAAAGAATCATGAAATTTAATTTGTAATGGCTAGATTTGGAATTAATTTTTCTAAGTGACTACGGAGTTAATCAGGTATCACTTATTTGAGACTGAAGTTGGACTTCACGAAAGCGTGTACTTATATTATCTTGAAGTCAGGATTTAGTCATTCATAGTTGGTTGGATGAATGACTTTCAATGATAACTTGCTCGGGCTTAAGATTTTAAATGAAGACTTGGGTTATCTAGTTACCAATAGTCGGGGTGGTTGGTTGAAGACCTGGTTAACTATCACTTAAAGGAGATACATTGTAGTTCTCAGTGTCATACGCAGAAGACATTGTGGATAATCGCAAAGGGTGATGAATGTCTCATACTTTGCTTAGTAAATATTGAGTTTCTCCACACTATTCTTCTAACAATAGTGAAAGCTTAAGTAACAAGAATGGAGAATTCTTCTTTTGTTTCAAATTTGGTATATCAGGTTTACTCCATCAGTAGTAAACATACGGTGGGCTGTTGATCTTGTTTAATGTAGTTCTTGTTTCTTAAAGTCAAGAGACAGAACAAAACATTCAGTGTCAGTACAAAGAACACTGTTCTTTTTGTTACACATCTGTGAAACACTAAAAAGGTTGAATTGTAACTCCTTGACAAAGTACACATCCTTAAAATCAAGCTTACCAGTTTGAAGAGTTCCTTTACCAGTAATTTTCCCTCCTTTGGCTCCTCCCCCAAAGGTAACATATCTTTCATCAAATTCCTTGAATTCTGAGAGATAGGACATGTTCCCTGTCATGTGCCTTGAGCATCCACTATCAACATAGCCTTGATCTTCTTTATGTGGATGACCCTGCACATAAAAATAAGGAAATTAGTTTCCTTTAGGGACCCAAGCCATCACTGACTTTGATCTGCCTCGTATATCAACATAATTATGTCTCTTCAAAGTAATTGATGCACTATTAAGTTTGGTAGGTCTCCAAACCCAACATGCTAAGGCCTTAACAACATTAACCTAATTTGCTCGCACAACATTAACTACTACTGAATTTGGCCTCGCAGTATTAACTGCTTTTTGCCTAGCAGTATAAAATTTACCCTTAGCAGCATTAACTTTTTGTCTAATATTTTTGTTAGTGAATGTTGTTCTTGTTTGATAGGGCCTCTTTACAGTTGATTGTGTCGATTTAAAAAAATGTGACATTGGTCTAGCACTATAAACTGTAGTTTTAGGATGAGCAGTAGTAACAGGCCTAACAGTATTAAGTGGTCTTAGGCCAGTTTTCATTAAAACAGCTCTTGGAATCATGTTCCTTTGAGCACTAGGGTGAGTCTTTTTAGTAGAATAATTATAATTCACCGTTGTATAATTATTCCCAGATACCACCCTTTCCCTTTGATGGTAATTGCAGTCAGCATGCACATGGTCAAAACTTCCACAGACGAAACAGGCTTTATTGTACATCACAAAGTTACTTCCTAGCTGTTGGGACTTCTAATTATTCCAGTTTCTTTGATTTCTCCTAGGTGTTTGTGACCTGTACATTTCAGCATACTTAACTGGTTTCCTAACTGGTTTTTCTTGTTGTTTAGGTCTAATAAATTCTATTTTTGCAACAGTAGGAAAAATAGTTTTCTTCTCTAACTTATCATCTAACACCAACTCCTTAACCAATGGGGCATCAGGAGATTCCCTAACCTCATTAGAAATATCTTCACTAACACTCTTACTAGTCTTAGGTCCATAACCTTTAAACTCAGGCTGTTGGAACTCCTCTAGACCAGAGTTAGACAAATCAAATTTTAGGGGTGAAAATAACCTTGTAGAGGGAGGTGGAATAGCATTATAGCTTACAAACACCACACCCTTTCTACTTTTATCAGTTATCCGACTCTTTATTAATTTGTCTAGACTCTTAGAAGCATTATCAAAATTTTCAATTTTAAGTTGATTGCTTTCTTTTTTTTGCTTAAGCTTTTCTAACTCACTTTTAAGCATACTAAGTTCTGAGTCTTTATATGAGATATCTCTTTTAAGAACAGCAAGTTGCTCATAAAAAATAACCTCATTCTTTTTGTAAAAGACAAGTTGCTCTTCCACAGATGCTAACCCTATTTTATAGGTAGCTAAATTGAACTCAGATTTGTTAAGCTCTATTCTTAAATCATAAAGTTGAGTTTTAAGAGTTTCAAAGCTTTTTAGACATGTTTTTGAACAAGTTTTATCATTATGTACCTCAGAGTCTGAAAAGCTATAAGAGCCATGTTTGTATGGACTTCATCATCTGCCATATAGCTCCAGTCAAAACCAACTCCATCAACAGCCACCATGGCTTTGGAAGAAGTTTCTTCTACATTTATAGTCATTCTAGAGCTGTCTTAATTCCTGTTCCTGCTATCTTGGTTTCTAGGTCCTTTGTATTCCCTTGTAAAGTGTCCCATCTTGTGGCAGTTGAAACACTCCACCTTAGACTTGTCATATCCAGCTGTGTCACTCCCATTGATAGTGATCTTTCTACCAGTTTTCTAAAAAAACCTTCTTGTCCTCATGCTCAGCAATGCTAACTGCCACTTCAAATTCATATGTTCTATGTCATCTTCATGGATTTGTTCAAGGTCCTCATATACAAGTTGAGACCCGTTTAGTTGACTAACCAACAATGCATAAACAGTGTCATCTCTTAAGTTAGCAGGTGTAACTTGAGTACTAGCAGTGCTAACTTGAGTGCTAGCTGAGCTAATTTTAGTGTTAGCAGTACTAACTCCATAAGCAATATTAACTTCATTAGTACTGCTAGGGGATGACATAAAAGCCATATTCTAAGAACTTAAGGTTGAGCTTAAGCTTGCAGTTCCTTTAACCTCTTGTTCAACAATCTTGAAATTGTTTTAGAGATCATCAAAGCTCATTGTGTCTAGATCAGGTTTATTCCTCCAGACCACAACATGAGTATTCCATTCAGAAGGCAGACTTTTCAAAAATTTCAAATTAAGATCTTCTTGTAAAATATTTTCACCCAAGATTGCCAGCTGACTTACAATCTTCTGAAGCCTGTTAAAAATAGAGTCAAGAGACTCTGTGCTTAGAGCACTAAAGTTCTCATACATTTGCTTCAAAAGAGTCTTCTGAGTCTTCTTTGTGGCTTCATTACCACCAAATCTTGTTTGTATAGCAGCAAACAAAGTCTGAGCATCCTTATACTTATTGAAAGTCATTAGATGTTCATTAGGAAGTGCCATCAGTAACATAATTCTTGCCTTCACATTGTTCTTCTCTTGAACCTTTTCTTTAGTAGTAATAGGACCTAGTATTAGTGTAGTTGAGGTACCATCAGCATTTGTTGTTTTTTGAGCTGCTGGTTTGAATGAGTTTTCATTCTCTATGACATCCCATAAAGCATAGTCTTGTACTTGAAAGTATTGCTTAATCCTTAGCCTCCACATATCCATATTTCAATATATTCACCCCTGTTTTGAGAATGAGAAACTTTAGCAGTAGTGTTTATGCATCCTAGATTCCATCTCTTCCTTGTGAGTAAAGAGTTCTTCTTGTTAGTTTCATCCAGATCAAAGTTTCCAGTATACAACTCTGATACCGACTTGTTGATCCTAACTTAAGAATCAATTCCCCTTAGCTCGTAAATTTCTTAATATGACTTTGGAAGAACAAAAACAATTATAGGTAGAAACTTTGTGAATACCTAAAACGTATAGCGGATCTACTCTTTAATACTTAGAAGAATATAAATGAAACAGTAAACTGTAAAAACAAAGATATACTGAAAAGTCCATATTAAATATTATCATAATACGAGTACTCTGTATAGTATTAGAGTTTACAACTGAAGCTATATAATACAAAAGGTAATATGTGTGTCACTATAACCATAACCTAGGATCTCCTTTTATACACCAAGGAGTCCTTTACAAGATAACGACAAATCTTCTATATTGTTAAACTTATACGTATCTTTCTAACTAAATAGAATATACTCTGAATAAGTCAATACATATCACTTCACGCGTCTTTATCTCTTTAGTAGTCTTTAATCTTCATGCAGCAGTCTTAAGTCCTTCAGCAGTGTTAAGTTAGTACTGGCAGTACTAACTTACTCTAGCAGTACTAACTGGTTAGTATTGGCAGTTGTAATCTTGAGCAGTACGAACTGTTAGCTTGGCAGTACTAAGTATGAATACTTTTAATTCCCAACAATCTATTCCTACTAATTAATTAGGTCTCGAAATGATGTACATGCCAAGTTCTAAAGTCTAGAATACTACCGGCACACTCAATATTTTGGTGGATTTTTGAGTAATATGATGGAAACGGAATATTAGGCATAAATCTCACCAAGTATAATAAAGGATAATGTGCATTCTGCAAAGATTTATTCTAGTTATTTAAGAAAAATGTGTCAAAAAATTTAAAATTGGCATAGTTTTCAAAGAAAACTAGAAAATCAAAGGCAAAACATTTGTCAAGTATTAATCTACTCCCACCCCCACTTGATTTGTACAATGTCCCTATTGTACAGTAAGGAAATTAAATAAAAAGGAAAGAGTAGAATTAAGACAAGAAACTCCCTGAGCTTTGCTTTAAAATTTGAAATTCGGCGGAAATTTTTAGATTGTTTCTGTCTTCTCGCAAGATCTTTTATCCCCTGTGATCACAAAACAAACCAAAGCATAAAATCGCTCTACAAGAATTATGAAGTGTACAGGAAATACAAACCTAAATCACTTTCGTAGGAATCACGGTTGCATTTAGCATATGCAACAAGCCTTTTAAACCACTTGGTGGCCCAAGTGGACGAGTTTAGTCTCGTGAGGGCTTCCAGAGAACATACCCACAAAGTCCATTCACGTATACAAGGTTTAGACGTGTTTAAAACTTAAAATTTTAAAATTTCAGAAGGAGGTTACGGCGTAACCTTGAAATGGGTTACGTCGTAATCAAGTGGTAAAATTTTTAAGTTTTAAGGTGTTACGGCGTAACCTGTAAATGTGTTACGTCGTAACTGTAGTGGTTACAACGTAACTAAAGCTGTTACGCCGTAACTGCTGCATATTCAGCAAAGTTACCACATGATTATGAGTCAAGCCGGTCTCGATAATTACCTCTTAGCTTCTGGATTCTGCAAAACAAAGTAAGAAACATGCAGACCAACTAATGCAAAAAGGAATATTATTAAATAAAGGACGGGTTGTCTCCTGACAAGCACTTTTGTTTTTTAACGAGTCTTTAAGTTAGAATCATGCTCATTCTATGTTTTGCTGTTTTCTACTTCCTTTCAGAACATTTCCTTAAATTTAGATCCGTTCTTCCTTCCAAGAGGTAAAGTATTATCTAAGTCTTTGGTAACACAGATGAAACTTTGTCCACCATCAAATGAGTATTTCTTAACCTCGAAAGTTTCTACTTGTACTTCTGGTGGATGATAATCTTTGTCCTCTATTCCTATTTCTTCACACTCTTCATATTTGAACTCATAATTGTGCCACTCATAATTTTTATTATGCACTTGGTTACAATATTCCCATATGTTATCTAGAATGTGTCCCTTCTTCCCTATTCCAAGTTCGTACTCATCAGCTAGCTTATCGATTTCTAAATTGAATTCTCATTTGTAATCATCAAAGCTCCTATGAGTTGGATTATTTACAAAAGCCGAGTTATCTTGGAAACAATCAATTAACCATAATTTTAATAGTGCTTTCTTCACAGGTTCACTAATGTCAGTATGCCCGACCTTAATCAATGTCCATTCCCGAAAGGTATAATCTTTAGGTCTCGGTTTGTTTGATTCTTGAGAAGAGGCTTCAGATGAGGGACTAATATCACACCATTCAGCGTATCGTTTATCCCAGACTAAGGCATTGGTTTGGCTTTTTCCATATTTTGCTAAAAGGAAATCAGGAAAGGATAGTCCTTTTCCTTTTATATTTCTTCTCTCATTATCGTAGTTGCAGTACCAAAACCGTAAATTCCCAGTTTTAGATACCCCACAGATTTCTACCCCACCATCACACATTTTTTTGTCGGGGTCACAGGATGGCCATATCTTGGTTTGTTACTTGATATTCTATTTAATAGGGTTACAAAAGTGTGCTCTAGGAACATTCTCATCTAAATTAATTTTCCGTTTCTTACGCTCCCGATCATCTAAGTTAGGGGACCTATTGTCCCAGTTACCTGACTCTTCGTAATCAATTTGATTATCACTTGGCCAGGGGATTGGGTTCTAACCATGAAATTTTTTTCACTAGGATTATGGTCTTTTCTCATTGTATCAAAGCTTATTCTATCTTTATTAATTCCCAAAGATATTTTTCCAGCGAAGACATCTATTTCCGCATGAATGGTAGCCAAAAAGGGTCTCCCTAGAATTGTAGTTTCAGAAGGGGTGTTGTTAAGGATTACAGAATCGGAAGGGAATAAGAATTTATCAATCTTAACCAGAACGTTTTTAACTATTCCTAAAGGTGCCTTTTTAGACATATCTGCCATTTCACAAAGCATATTTGTTTTCTTAAGATTTGTAAGATGCAAGTGTTCAAATGTACTCCTAGGCATTACATTAATACTAGCACCTAGGTCAGCCATGGTGAAAAAATTAAATTTACCGATTATGCAGGAGAGTGTGAAGCTTCCTGGATTTAACTCTTTAGGTGGCAGTTGGTGCTGTAAAACTTAAGGAGTATTACTTACAGTTCCTGATACGAAGGACACTCCATGAAGTTTGTTGAGCCCAGATGTTTCCTGATCAGAAGTAACTATTTTAATTTGTTCTGAGAATGAATGAAGGATTTTATCAGCATGAATTTCCTTAGTCAATTGTTCGATCTGGGTTTCTAAATTTTTTAGCGAGGCGCTTTGGTTCCTAGTATTAATCTCAGCATTCTCTTGAAGCTTCTTAATCCACTCCTCCATTTCAGTACTTCTTTGTGCATATTCCTCTTGGTGCTTAGCTAATAGTTCTTCTAAGCTTTGCCTTTTTTCGCCATATGGTGGACGGTTATCAATCTTAGTGTAGTACCCTGGTGGTCCTACACGAAATTTTCCTCCATTACTTCTGTTAAAGGGTGTTGTTCGTCAAAATTCTCCATATCTGACCACTTCAACTTGTTTAACTTCCTCGTTGAGGGGACAATCCTTGTCGAGGTGAGGTCCTTCACAAATTTAGCATCCAACCTGGATTGTATGAAAACTTTCCTTTAGCTTCTTTATGTCTCGTCCCAGGTTGTCCAACTTATTTACCAAAGCAGCTAGTCCATCCTTGCTACTACTGCTTCCGATATTCCATGTTGAATAGTTGATATTGCTCAGTGTTGCCTTGACGGCTTATTATCACTGTTACTTAATGATATCATCGTATGTTCGAGTTTGTAATATCGTTGGCTCGGGAACTAGTATTAAAGTAGATGGCTTGGTATGTGTGTTGTAAGCGTATTGTGTTTAAATTCGAAGTAGGTTTGTTCTTTAGACGGACTGTGTTACGATTATTTGATTGGATCGTTGTCGAAAATATAACGGATATACTGCGAGTCAAGTAAAAGATGTAGCTTTTAAAATTAGATAGTTTACGAGATTGCGGGGTTGATAAAAATGGATAGTGCTATTTTGTAAGAAAAGGTCTCTATGCGAAATTTCAAAAATCCTTCTATAATCATGTAACGTCGAAAAGAAGGGAGAGTGTAGTGGCATAGAAGGGAGAGAGGTATAGGAGAGAAAACGGCAAAAAAAAAAAAACAAAAAAAAAAACATATACTTTTATTATCGATGGATTATGGCTTAAAATGTAGAAACGTAAGATGGTCAGAGTTTAGGTGCGCATTTTTAGCTTATCGACTGTGTGTCAACGCTTGTATGTGTGTCAGGACACTAAAAGAAGATGAAAACTACAATCTAAGAGACGAAATAACACTAAAAGACGAAGCTCTTACATTAAAAAGATGAAAGATGATTTACACTAAGGAGATGAAATAGCTAGCTAAAAGATGAATTACACTAAAAGTACGCGAAAATACACTAAATGTCGAGTTTAGGTCAACATTTTTGGTTATTGAGTCAACGTTGATGTACTAAAAGACGAAATACACTAAAAGACGAAATATACTAAAAGACGAAATACACTAAAAGACGAAATACACTAAAAGACGAAATGTACTAAAAGACAAAATACACTAAAAGACAAAATATTTTCTAAGATGTTTTGAAGTGTCGAGACTTGTCAAAACTTATAACTTTTGAAAGTACGTTTTAAAAAGGGATACGCCGTGTCTACTCGTGCTCGGATGATCAGTTCTTGTGTTAAGCGTTATTTGTTGTACATCATTCTTAAACAACAACTATATGATATGATAGGTTGTCGCTTGAACCGTGAGATTCATTTCACTTGATTGATTCCTTTTGATCCACTACCCGTATAAGGTGAGTTCATAGCCCCACTCTTTTACTCGTTTTGAATAAATGTTTTATAACTTGGGGTGAGAAACATTGCTTGCTTTTAAAACTGGACACAAGTACTTTGCGTGAGATTTTCCCTGTTTACGTGTTGCCTAAGTAGCGTTTAGACCACTACTGCCCCACTTATCATGAACCGTCAATCTCTTGACTGGAGGACCGGTCGAGGGAGCGCGAGTGTTATAAATAGATCTATTGGGACTAATTATCCCTATCCGGGTGAGTAGCGCTCACTACCCACGGGGCTCCCGATAAACGGATATATACCATGTCGAAACTTAAGAAGGTAGTCTTGGTCAGTTACCTCGGGGGCTTGTTTCAACCTAGCAATATACTATGCTATAAACCTAATTAGCTTCGGTGTCATGAGCTTAGTGCAACGTAAATACCTTTTTATGTGAAGTTGTATCTGTTATAACTGTCGCATACGTGTTGATATCTTGTGGTCTACTATAATAACGTTTGAACTAAACCTATGAATTCACTCAACTTTATGTTGATCGTTTTAAGCATGTTTTTCTCAGGTGCTTAGCATGGATGCTGTTGCTTGACTTATGTGAAGTCTATTTGCCTGTACCGGTTTACCAGAGATTTATCTATGTCTTTAAATACCGTTGTTGAACTTATTTAAGCTTCCGCATTTTTAACTTTGAATCTTTTAAATTTAATCGATGTAAAACCTATTATTATTATTTTAAAACTTTGTAATGGTGTTTGTTTTTCAAACGTACCCTTAGAGGTCGTTCCTTATGCTTTGTACTTGAGATGCTCAACAAAGTCACGCCTTCGGACACGTGTTCCGTCCAGGCCCCGTCTGGGGGTGTGACAGTTTGGTATCAAGAGCCAAGGTTATAGAGAACCAGGTAGTATAAACTAGGTCTGGACTATAACCAGTATGTGATCCTACGTGATTATGTGCCTTACGTGACCTTACATAGTACGTATACATAACTAAGTGCTACGTAAATAATATATACGTATTAAATACTAAGTATATCTAATATTTCTAAGTGTTTCTTATTTCATCCTATCATGACGTGCTTGATGACTCATTCATTCATTCATTTTGCATTCATCCAGTTACCCATTCACCCATTCATATTTTTGCATCATGCATGGTTGATATAAAGATGATTTATATGAACTTTGCTTGTGCAGGTTATGGCTATTTTAGTTATCTCGATTTCTTCAGATTCATCAGAGGATAGCGTGGGGACACCTGCTGGACGAGTGATCTTGTTCGGTACTATCCCTACTACTATTCCTGACACCACACCAGTGATTACTCCACCTGCTACTCAGACTGACACACCAGTGATACCCACAGAGACACCTATCATAGCACCTACTATACCACCATCCCCAGACTATACACCAGCTTCTCCTGATTACTCACCTGCATCTGATTCAGAGTCTGATCCATCTGAGGATCCATCATCAGACCATATACCACCATTACCAGCTATCTCACCATTTTTATCATCGGATGATGACACCACAGACAGTGATACACCAGATACACCACCATCACCTACCCATGGTACGCCTTTCACTGAGATTACCGCTTCTACCTAGAGATCACCTATCATACCTCGTCGTCGGGTTATGATTCTATCACATGGACAGCCTATTCCTCATGGTCGACCGTACCGCTACCATCTTAATGGGCCGGTACACATGATGACTGCGAGGAAGAGGGTTGGACCGTTACCCACTCATCGTCTTGCTGTAAGACATTTTGCCGATCATTCTTCTTTAGATTCGTCATCAGAGGCATCATCAGATTTTCATTCGGATGCTTCATCTGATCCTTCTTCGAGACACCCATTGTCAGATCATTCTTCACCAGATTTACCGGGTACTTCTGCGGGGCCATCTCGCAAGAGACGTAGGTCCCCCATGACATATGTACCTGCATTATCACCTATATCCGGAGCTTTATCTCCTGTCCGTGCTGATTTGATACCATCGCCTAAGAGAATTAAGGATTCTGGTAGATGTAGAGGTTGATCCTAGAGAGATTAGTTTGAGGGATGATGCTATTGTCAGGGTTAGTGATGAGCCTCATTTAGAGCAGGATACTGATCCAGAGATTCAGGCAGAGATTGACGAGTGTATTGCTTACGCAGATGCTCTTAGGGATAGAGGGATTGATGCTAGAGTTGTAGTTGAGGCTATTGATCGAGATGAGACAGAGACGGGTGTGAGAGGCCCGGTTGAGGTCAGAGTTGAGAGGGTTACGCATCCTGTGATGCCAGAGGATATTCCTGAGCCTGCTCAGGAGGGAGCAGTAGAGGTTACGTATGAGACATTGGGAGATTTGGTTCAGAGGTTCCATGATCACACTCAGGCTATCCCAGTCCATCGTATACAGGCTATTGAGGGAGTTCAGAGAGAGCAGGGACATAGGATGGTTGGGGTTGAGTCGGCAGTTATTGCTTTGACTGAGAGGATTGCTGAGTTGGAGAGGGATAACATGAGGCTTAGAGGCACCGTGAGTGTTGAGAGTCAGAGAGTTGACCGACTCCAGCGCGGCATGTCACGTATGCAGAGAGAGTTGAGGCAGATGCGACGACTTCGATTTTATGATCGAGTGAGAGTTGGCAGACTTGAGGCGTGTGCTAGGAAGCACATGGGCTATCGTCCTTAGATGTGTTCATTAGTGTTATCGATCAGTAGCGTCTAGTAGCGACCGTAGTGTTAGAACTCGTATTTTCTGTATTTTGAAACGTTGTGATGTAATCACTAATGTTCGATGATATGAAATTGATATTTATCTATGATATGATGTCATAATTTGATTTACTTATGCTATGTGCATCATGCATTATGGGATTTCCGTGAATATATTTCGATCGTGTATTTTCTATGTGATTAACCGTAAATTTTATTTAATACCGTTAGTGATCTCGCATCACCTAGAAATCTTACCAAGCGTTATATTGTTGTGTTGTAGGAAGATGCCTAACATACGATCCAGAGCATCCATGACTCATGAGGAAGTTGAAGAATTAGTTAACCGCCGAGTAGCTGAAGAGATGGAGGCTCGTAAAGCCACGATGAACCTTGAACCTATGAATGAGAATGGGGATGAACAAGGAAATGGAAATGGAGGAAACGGAGGAAATGGAAATGGAGGAAACGGAGGAAATGGAAATGGAGGAAATAGAAATGGAGGAAACGGAGGAAATGGAAACAGGAATGGAAATCATGTCATGAATTATGAAGGTTTCATGCCGGTGGCTCGAGAGTGCACATTCCAAGACTTCTTGAAGTGCAAGCCACATAATTTCTCGGGAATCAAAGGCGTTGTCGGATTGACCCGCTGGTTTGAGAAAATGGAGACTGTGTTCCATATCAGTAATTGTCCTCGGAAGTATAATGTGAATATGCTACATGCCACATTGTAGGATAAGCTTTTTTTTTTTCCCCCCCTCCCCCCCCCCCCCCCCCCCCCCCCCCCCCACCCCCCCCCCCCCCCCCCCCTTGACCGGGTGAACTCTCTGTAGAAGAGAACGCAGGTTGTTGAGAGCGCGATTATTGCCTAGATGGATGTGTTTGGAGAGAACTGATGAAGTGAATGCTTCGTGGGTGTACTTGTCCGAGAAGAATTGAGAAATCCGAGATGAGACTGAATTGTGAATGTGTCGAGGTCCGTGGAGTAGAAACGAGACTTGTGGACTGGCGTAGTTGGTTTTTGCATCACAATGGGTTTTTGGTTGGTGTGATTTGTTGTAGCGCGTAGAGATGTCCCTGATGAAGAAGACATAGTGGAAAGGTTTATTGGAGGTTTACCGGACAACATTTAAGGGAATGTGATTGCTGCAAATTTAGCCAGACTCCAAGATGCTATACGCATTGCTAACCAATTGATGGACAAGAAGGTCCATGGTTATGCTGCAAGGAGTGCTGAGAATAAGAGGAGGATGGAGAGTAACCTAAGGGATAACCGTAGACAGCAACCGCCATTCAAGAGGCAAAATACTAGTGGACAGAATGTGGCCAGAGCTTATACGACTGGGAAGAATGAAAGAAGGGGATATGCTGGGCCACTACCCTACTGCAATAAGTGCAGGTTACATCATGAAGGGTTGTGTACTATGAGGTGTGGAAACTGTAAGAAGGTTGGACATCGAACTAGGGATTGTAGGGTTGCTATTGCTCCAAACACAGGCTCCAGTTGGAAATCAGCAGGGTATTATTTGTTATGAGTGTGGAAGACCAGGACATTTCATGAGGGATTGTCCTAAGTTAAGGAATCAGAACCGTAGAAACCAGACAAGAAACAAGAATGGAAACAAGACTGGAAACCAGACTGGAGGTAACGAAACTACGGCGAGAGCTTACGCCATTGGTGGAGGAGGAACAAACCCTGATTCCAACGTTGTCACGGGTACGTTTCTTCTCAATAACTGTTATGCTTCTATGTTATTCGATTCGGGTGCCGATAGAAGTTTTGTGTCGACTACCTTTAGTGCTTTGCTTGATGTTACACCAACCACTTTAGACACTAGTTATGCCGTAGAACTTGCCGATGGAAGAATTTCATAAACAAATATTGTTCTTAGAGGTTGCACGTTAGGATTATTAGGTCACGTTGACATAGACTATGCCCGTAGAGCTTGGTAGTTTTGACGTCATCATTGGTATGGATTGGTTGGCGAAATACCACGCGTTGATCGTTTGTGACGAGAAGGTTGTTCGTATTCCTTATGGAAATGAGGTGTTGATAATCCGAGGTGATAATTGCGACAACGGAAGTAAGTTGAATATCATATCGTGCACGAAGACCCAAAAGTATATTGAGAAAGGATGTCAAGTTTATCTGGCACAAGTTACGTCCAAGAAAGCTAAGGATAAGTCAGAGGAGAAGCGACTTGAGGATGTGCCAATCGTACGGGAATTTCCAGAAGTCTTTCCAGAAGATTTGCCTGGATTACCGCCTGCTCGACAAGTTGAATTTCAAATCGACTTAGTCCCTGGTGCTGCACCTGTAGCACGAGCACCGTATCGATTAGCACCAGCCGAAATGCAAGAGTTGTCTACTCAGTTGCAAGAACTTTCTGACAGAGGATTTATAAGGCCGAGTTCCTCACCTTGGGGAGCACCAGTTTTGTTTGTCAAGAAGAAAGATGGTTCTTTTCGGATGTGTATCGACTATCGTGAACTGAACAAGCTTACTGTGAAGAACCGATACCCACTTCCGAGGATCGACGATTTGTTTGATCAATTGCAAGGGTCAAGAGTCTACTCTAAGATCGACCTGAGATCTGGTTATCATCAACTCAGAGTTCGTGAGGAAGACATTTCAAAGACAGCATTTAGGACCCGCTATGGGCACTACGAGTTCCAAGTAATGTCGTTTGGTTTGACTAACGCACCAACAGTTTTCATGGACTTGATGAATAGGGTGTGCAAACCATATCTGGATAGATTCGTGATTGTATTCATCGATGATATTTTGATCTACTCCAAAAGCAGAAAGGAGCATGAAGGACATCTTAAGTTGATCTTGAATTTATTGAAGAAGGAAGAATTGTACGCCAAGTTCTCAAAGTGTGAGTTTTGGCTGTCGAAGGTACAATTTCTTGGTCACGTGATTGATAGTGAAGGCATTCACGTTGATCCCGCAAAGATTGAGGCAATCAAGGATTGGGCGTCCACACTCTCCCTCCCCCCTTCCTTTTTCTTATTCTCCACAGCCCCCTTTTTCCCCCTCTTTTTTCCTTTTCACCAAGACACCCACCGAGATTCGTCAATTTCTAGGTTTGGCCGGTTACTACCGACGATTTATCGAAGGCTTTTCAAAAATCGCTAGACCTATGACGAAACTGACTCAGAAGAGCGTGAAAGGGTTTGAATGGGGAGAAAAGGCAGAAGCTGCATTCCAGTTATTTGAAGCAAAAGTTGTGTAGTGCGCGATTTGGCTTTACCAGAGGGAAGTGAGAACTTCGTGGTATATTGCGATGCTTCGCATAAAGGGTTGGGCGCGGTTTTGATGCAGAGAGAGAAGGTCATAGCTTACGCATCCCGCCAACTCAAGGTTCACGAGAAGAACTATACCACACACGACCTAGAGCTTGGTGCAGTAGTGTTTGCCCTGAAAATGTGGAGACATTATCTGTACGGTACCAAGTGCGTTGTGTTCACTGATCATAAGAGTTTGCAACACATTCTCGACCAGAAGGAGCTGGAATATGTGGCAATGACAATTGGTTAGAAATTTTTGAGCGACTACGACTGTGAGATCCGTTTTCATTCCAAAGAAAGGCGGAACATGGTGGCTGATGCCCTGAGTCGAAAGGAAAGAAGCAAGCTGCTACGAGTTCGAGCCTTGGTTATGACTATAGGGTTAAACCTTCCTAAGCAGATTTTGAGTGCTCAATCGGAAGCCAGAAAGGAAGAGAACTTCATCAACGAAGATTTGCGTGGCCTGATTAACAAGTTAGAACCTCGCGTTTACGGAATGTTATGCTTAAACAATCGAAGTTGGATTCCGTGCCTTGGTGATTTGAGGGCCTTGATTATGCATGAGTCGCATAAGTCGAAGTATTCCATCCACCCTGGATCAGATAAGATGTATCAGGACTTGAAGAAGTTATATTGGTGGCCTAACATAAAAGCAGAGATTGCTACTTATGTCAGCAAGTGTTTAACATGTGCAAATGTTAAGATAGAATATCAAAAACCATCTGGTTTGTTGGTTCAACTAGAGATCCCACAATGGAAATGGGAGAACATAACAATGGACTTTGTGACTAAACTGCCGAGGACAACGGCTGGGCAAGACACGATTTGGGTAATCGTTGATCATCTCACTAAATCTGCTCATTTCTTGCCTATGAGAGAAGATGACACATTAGAAAAATTGACAAGACAATACTTGAAGGAAGTAGTCTCAAATCATGGAGTACCGGTTTTGATCATCTCTGTTCGCGATGGAAAATTTACTTCACTATTTTGGAAGTCTCTACATAAAGCAATAGGTACTCGATTGGATATGAGTACAGCCTACCATCCAGAGACCGATGGTCAGAGTGAGAGAACCATTCAAATGTTAGAGGATATGTTACGTGCCTGTGTACTCGACTTTAGAAAAGGTTGGGATAAACACTTACCGTTGGTAGAATTTTCATATAACAACAGTTACCATACCAGCATTAAGGCTGCTCCGTTTGAGGCATTGTATGGGCGCAAGTGTCGATCACCCATCTGCTGGGCTGAAGTTGGGGACAGTCAGCTCACTGGCCCAGAGATCATCCACGAGACAACCGAGAGAATAGTTCAAATCAAGAGCCATATCCAAGCCGCCCGTGATCGTCAAAAGAGCTATGCCGATGTAAGACGAAAACCTCTTGAGTTTCAAGTAGGAGATAAGGTCATGTTGAAAGTATCTCCTTGGAAAGGAGTAATACGTTTCGGCAAACGGGGAAAGTTGAACCCTCGTTATATTGAACCTTTTAAGATCATTGCCAAAGTAGGAACCATTTCCTATCATCTAGAACTTCCAAAGAAGTTGAGTAGAGTTCATAGTACGTTTCACGTTTCAAAATTGAAGAAATGCATGGCTGATGAACCGCTTGCTATACCATTGGATGAGATCTAAGTTAACGACAAATTGAATTTCATCGAAGAACCTGTCGAGATTATGGACCGTGAGGTCAAGCATCTGAAGCAGAGTCGTATTACGATTGTCAAAGTACGCTGGAACTCCAAGAGAGGTCCTGAGTTCACCTGGGAGCGTAAAGACCAAATGCAAAAGACATACCCGCACATTTTCACCAACTCTGCACCCGCCGCAGAGGTTGCATCCTAAGCTTTGAGGACAAAACTTCTTTAAAGGGGAAAGAATGTGACAACCTGAATATTTCCGTTCAATAAATTAGCCGTTTCCGTTTGGTAATTTGAATTTTTAAATGTTTCGTTTAGCTTTACTGTTTAACCGGGAAGTTATTTTGTTATTATCTAAGAATCTTCGCCGGGAGCGAACCGGGACACCAAACGTTGTAGTATTTTGGCAATAGCCACGTTTTTATGTTTTTAAGCAATATTTAAAATTTCATAATTTTTCGTGATGCCGTTACTCGATTCGTTATTTACGTGCTACGCGCTTTAACCTATACTTAGTTATGCAAGCAAAAGGCCTTGGAAATTAATTCATTTTGTGCACTAGTGATCCTAGAATGTGTGAAATTATTTTTGGTCCCCCCTTTTGCCTTGATCCTAACCGATTATGTATGTATGCATGCATAGGATGCCAAAATTTGAAATCATTTCACTAGACAAGCTAGCATGATTAGAGGAAAGGACATGTACACACAAGGATACCATTGGGAGATCAAATTGGTCCCCTTTGTGTTGTCCCCCCCTCCTTGTCCGATCGGTATTAAGCACACACACATGTATGTGTTGTGAATTTTGGAACTAGCCTATATATATCATCTCATTCATTTGCATCTCATTCACATTCATTCCATACACACACATAAACTTTACTTCTCTTTCTTTTCTTTTCTCTCATTGCCGAACCAAAACACCCACCCAACTCCATTCATTTTTAATCTTTGATCAACCATTTGAAGATATATTGTTCGAGTTGATTGTTATTTCATCCGGGTATTTTATAAAACAACGTTTGGGTTGTTCTTAGTTTCTATTCACCTTTCGTCGTGTTTCTTTGTAAGTCATCTTTACTTTTTCATAAATAAGTTGTACTTTTGCATTCGTATGATCATTCCGAACAAGGTGTACAAAGCGGATCGTTGTGAAAATCATTATCTATTTTTCTATAAAACTACAAGTCTCTAAGTTTAATCTTTTTGTTTATAAATGGAAGAACATAAAAAGTAGTTGTACTTTTGTGCATAAAAGTTCGTTGTGACTATTTTGATATATATATTGTTATCACTACGGCTATATCGTTTATTTAAGATTTATCGTATATTAAGTTTAAATATTGTTGGCGAAGAGATTAAGTTAGATGTTGGATTTGTTGGAAGCGTAAATTGAATGTTGAAGACGTTTAGGTTTAGAACGGATTTGTTGCGATTTGTCGAAAATAGATCGGTTATCCTTTCGAGTCAATAAAAGATGTACTTTTGTAAAACGGATGTTTTCACGTGTCGAGGTTGATAAAAATGGAAAGTCGATATTTTTAGAAAGGTCATACCGAATGTTCATAAACTTTATAAAAGCATCGAAAATATACTTTTATTATCAAACTTATGATAAAATGTAGAAAAATGTTAAGTGTCGAGTTTAGGTCAACATTTTTGGTCGTTGAGTCAACGTTGATGTGTCGGGACACTAAAAGACAAAATACACTAAAAGACAAAATATTTTCAAAGATGTTTCAAAACGTCAAGACTTGTCAAAACTTATAACTTTTGAAAGTACGTTTTAAAAAGGGATATGCCGTGTCTACTCGTGCTCAAATGATCAGTTCTTGCGTTAAGCGTTATTCGTTGTACATCATTCTTAAACGACGACTATATGATTGGTTGTCGCTAGAACCGTGAGATTCATTTTCACTTGATTTATTCCTTTTGATCCACTACCCGTATAAGGTGAGTTCATAGCCCCACTCTTTTACTCGTTTTGTATAAATGTTTTACAACTTGGGGTGAGAAACATTGCTTGCTTTTAAAACTGGACACAAGTACTTTGCGTGAGATTTTCCCTGTTTACGTGTTGCCTAAGTAGCGTTTAGACCACTATTGCCCCACTTATCATGAACCGTCAATCTCTTGACTGAAGGACCGGTCGAGGGAGTGCGAGTGTTATAAATAGATCTATTGGGACTAATTATCCCTATCTAAGTGAGTAGCGCTCACTACCCACGGGGCTCCCGATAAATGGATATATACTATGTCGAACTTAAGAAGGTAGTCTTGGTCAGTTACCTCGGGGTCTTGTTTCAACCTAGCAATATACTATGCTATAAATGTAATTAGCTTTGGTGTCATGAGCTTAGTGCAACGTAAATACCTTTTAGTGTGAAGTTGTATTTGTTATAACTGTCGTATACGTGTTGATATCTTGTGGTCCACTATAATAACGTTTGAACTAAACCTATGAATTCACTCAATTTTATGTTGACCGTTTTAAGCATGTTTTTCTCAGGTGCTTAGCATGGATGCTGTTGATTGACTTATGTGAAGTCTATTTGCCTATACCGGTTTACCAGAGATTTATCTATGTCTTTAAATACCGTTGTTGAACTTATTTAAGCTTTCGCATTTTAACTTTGAATCTTTTAAATTTAATCGATGTAAAACTTATTATTATTATTTTAAAACTTTGCAACGGTGTTTATTTTTCAAAATATACCCTTAGAGGTCGTTCTTTATGCTTTGTACTTGGGATGCTCAATAAAGTCACGCCTCCGGACACGTATTCCGTCCAGGCCCCGTCTTGGGGTGTGACAGATTAGTATCAAGAGCCAAGGTTATAGAGAACCAGGTAGTATAAACTAGGTCTGGACTATAACTAGTATGTGATCCTACGTGATTATGTGTCATATGTGACCTTTCATAGTACGTATACATAACTAAGTACTACGAAAATAATATATACGTATTAAATACTAAGTATATCTAATATTTCAAAGTATTTCTTATTTCATCCTATCATGACGTGCTTGATGACTCATTTATTCATTCATTTTGCATTCATCCAGTTACCCATTCACCCATTCATATTTTTGCGTCATGCATGGTTGATATAAAGATGATTTATATGAACTTTGCTTGTGCAGGTTATGGCTATTTCAGTTATCTTGATTTCTTCGGATTCATCAGAGGATAGCGTGGGGACACCTGCTAGACGAGGGATCTTGTTTGGTACTATCCCTACTACTATTCCTAACACCACACCAGTGATTACTCTACCCGTTACTCAGACTGACACACCAGTAATACCCACAGAGGCACCTATCATAGCACCTACTACACCACCATCCCCAGACTATACACCAGCTTCTCCTGATTACTCACCTGCATCTGATTCAGAGTCTGATCCATCTGAGGATCCATCATCAGACCATATACCACCATTACCAGCCATCTCACCATTTTTATCATCGGATGATGACACCACAAATAGTGATACACCAGATACACCACCATCACCTACCCATGGTACGCCTTTCATTGAGATTACTGCTTTTACCCAGAGATAACCTATCATACCTCGTTGTCGGGTTATGATTCTATCACCTGGACAGCCTATTCTTCATGGTCGACCGTACCGCTACCATCCTAATGGGCCGATACATATGATGACTGCGTGGAAGAGGGTTTGATAGTTTCTTGTTCCGCAGCTTGCTGTAGGACATCCTGTTGATCATTCTTCATCTTATTATTTTTCTCCAGATGATTCAGCTCGAGATTCTTCGTCAGATTCATCATCTAAGGCATCATCAGATTTTCATTCAGATGCTTCATCTGATTCTTCATCGGGGCACTCATTGTCAGATCATTCTTCTCCTGATTTACTGAGTACTTCTGCGGGGCCATATCGCAAGAGACATAGGTCCCCCACGACATCTGTACCTGCATTATCACCTGTATCCGGAGCTTTATCTCATGTCCATGCTGATTTGATACCATCGCCTAAGAGAGTTAAGGATTCTGGTTATCTGGCAGATGTAGAGGTTGATCCTAGAGAGATTAGTTTGAGGGATGATGACATTGTCAGGGTTAGTGATAAGCCTCACTTAGAGCAGGATATTGATCCAGAGATTCAGGCGGAGATTGACGAGTGTATTGCTTACGCAGATGCTCTTAGGGATAGAGGGATTGATGCTAGAGTTGTAGTTGAGGCTGTTGATCGAGATGAGACAGAGACGGGTGTAAGAGGCCCGGTTGAGGTCAGAGTTGAGAGGGTTACGCATCCTGTGATGCCAGATATTCTTGAGCCTGCTCAAGAGGGAGCAATAAAGGTTACGTATGAGACATTGGGAGATTTGGTTCAGAGGTTCCATGATCACACTCAGGCTATCTCAGTCCATTGTAAACAGGCTATTGAGGGAGTTCAGAGAGAGCAGGGGCATAGGATTGTTGGGGTTGAGTCGGCAGTCACTGCTTTGACTGAGAGGGTTGCTGAGTTGGAGAGGGATATCAGGAGGCTTAGAGGCACCGTAAGTGTTGAGAGTCAGAGAGTTGACCGACTCTCATGTCACGTATGCAGAGAGAGTTGAGGCAGATGCGACGACTTTGATTTTATGACCGAGTGAGGGTCGGCAGACTTGAGGCGTGTGCTAGGAAGCACATGGGCTACCGTCCTTAGATGTGTTTATTAGTGTTATCGATCAGTAGCGTCTAGTAGCGACCGTAGTGTTAGAAACTCGTATTTTCTGTATTTTTAAACTAATGTGATGTAATCACTAATGTTCGAGGATATGAAATTGGTATTTATCTATGATATGATGTCATAATTTGATTTACTTATGCTATGTGCATCATGCATTATAGGGTTTCCATGGATATGTATTTCGATCATGTATTTTTCTATGTGAATTAACCGTAAATTTTATTTAACCCTGATTCCAACGTTGTCACGGGTACGTTCCTTCTCAATAACTGTTATGCTTCTATGTTATTTGATTCGGGTGCCGATAGAAGTTTTGTGTCGACTACCTTTAGTGCTTTGCTTGATGTTGCACCAACCACTTTAGACACTAGTTATGCCGTAGAACTTGCCGATGGAAGAATTTTAGAAACAAATATTGTTCTTAGAGGGTGCACGTTAGGATTATTAGGTCATCCGTTCAACATAGATCTAATGCCAGCAGAGCTTGGTAGTTTTAACGTCATCATTGGTATGGATTGGTTGGCGAAGAACCACGCGTTGATTGTTTGTGACGAGAAGGTTGTTCGTATTCCTTATGGAAATGAGGTGTTGATTAACGAGATGATAATTGACGACTAGCGAAGTAATTTGATATTTCATATTCGTGCACGAAGACCCAAAAGTATATTGAGAAAGGATGTCAAGTTTATCTGGCACAAGTTACGTCCAAGAAAGCTGAGGATAAGTCAGAGGAGAGGCGACTTGAGGACGTACCGATCGTACGGGAATTTCCGGAAGTCTTTCCAGAAGATCTGCTGGTTTACGCATGCTGACATGTTGAATTTTCAAAGTCGACTTAGTCCCTAGTGCTTGCACTGTAGCACGAGCACCGTATCGATTAGCACCAGCCGAAATGCAAGAGTTATCCACTCAGTTGCAAGAACTTTCTGACAGAGGATTTATAAGACAACCTCCCCCCCCACCCCCCCCCCCCCTCCCCACCCCCCCTCCCCCCACCCTCCCCCCTCCCCCCCCCCAGAGTTCCTCACCTTGGGGAGCACCAGTTTTGTTTGTCAAGAAGAAAGATGGTTCTTTTCGGATGTGTATCAACTATCGTAAACTGAACAAGCTTACTGTGAAGAACTGATACCCACTTTCGAGAATCGATGATTTGTTTGATCAATTATAAGTATCAAAAGTCTAATCTAAGATCGACCTGAGATCTGGTTATCATCAACTTAGAGTTCATGAGGAAGACATTTCAAAGATAGCATTTAGGACTCGCTATGGTCACTACGAGTTCCAAGTAATGCCGTTTGGTTTGACTAACGCATCGGCAGTCTTCATGGACTTGATGAATAGGGTGTGCAAACCATATCTGGATAGATTCGTGATTGTATTCATCGATGATATTTTGATCTACTCCAAAAGCAGAAAGGAGCATGAAGGACATCTTAAGTTGATCTTGAATTTATTGAAGAAGGAAGAATTGTACGCCAAGTTCTCAAAGTGTGAGTTTTGGCTGTCGAAGGTACAATTTCTTGGTCACGTGATTGATAGTGAAGGCATTCACGTTGATCCCGCGAAGATTGAGGCAATCAAAGATTGGGCGTCACCCAAGACACCTACTGAGATTCGTCAATTCTTAGGTTTGGCCGGTTACTACCGACGATTCATCGAAGGATTTTCAAAAATCGCTAGACCTATGACAAAGTTGACTCAGAAAAGCGTGAAGTTTGAATGGGGAGAAAAGGCAGAAACTGCATTCCAGTTGTTGAAGCAAAAGTTGTGTAGTGCGCCGATTTTGGCTTTACCAGAGGGAAGTGAGAACTTCGTGGTATATTGCGATGCTTCGCATAAAGGGTTGGGCGCGGTTTTGATGCAGAGAGAGAAGGTCATAGCTTATGCATCCCGCCAACTCAAGGTTCACGAGAAGAACTATACCACACACGACCTAGAGCTTGGTGCAGTAGTGTTTGCCCTGAAAATGTGGAGACATTATCTGTATGGTACCAAGTGCGTTGTGTTCACCGATCATAAGAGTTTGCAACACATACTCGACCAGAAGGAACTGAATATGAGGCAAAGACGTTGGTTAGAACTGTTGAGCGACTACGACTGTGAGATTCGATCTAGGAAAGGCAAACGTGGTAGCTGATGCCCTGAGTCGAAAGGAAAGAAGTAAGCCACTACGAGTTCGAACCTCGCATTGATGGAACGTTAAACCTTCCTAAGCAGATTTTGAGTGCTCAATCGGAATCCAGAAAGGAAGAGAACTTCATCAACGAAGATTTGCATGGCATGATTAATAAGTTAGAACCTCGCATTGATGGAACATTAAGCTTAAACAATCGAAGTTGGATTCTGTGTCTTGGTGATTTGAGGGCCTTGATTATGCATGAGTCGCATAAGTCGAAGTATTCCATCCACCCTAGATCGGATAAGATGTATCAGGACTTGAAGAAGTTATATTGGTAGCCTAACATGAAAGCAGAGATTGCCACTTATGTCAGCAAGTGTTTAACATGTGCAAAGGTTAAGATAGAATATCAGAAACCATCTGGTTTATTGGTTCAACCAGAGACCCACATTAGAAATAGGAAAACATAACAATCGACTTTGTGACTAAACTACCGAGGACAGCGACTGTGCAAGACACGATTTGGGTAATCGTTGATCGTCTCACTAAATCTGCTCATTTCTTGCCTATGAGAGAAGATGAAACGTTAGAAAAGTCGATGAGACAATACTTGAAGGAAGTAGTCTCAAAGCATGGAGTACCGGTTTCGATCATCTCTGATCGCGATGGAAAATTTACTTCACATTTTTGGAAGTCCCTACATAAAGCATTAGGTACACGATTAGATATGAGTACAGCCTACCATCCAGAGACGGATGGTCAGAGTGAGAGAACCATTCAAACCTTAAAGGATATGTTACGTGCTTATGTACTCGACTTTGGAAAAGGTTGGGATAAACACTTACCGTTTGTAGAATTTTCATATAACAATAGTTACCATACCCAGCATTAAGGTACTCCGTTTGGAGCGTTTGTATGGGCGTGATTGTCGATCACCCATGCTGTGGCTGAGTTGGGGACAGTCTGCTCAAAAAAAACTGTGGCCCAGAGTTCATCCGTGAGTTCAACGAGAGAATAGTTCAATCAAGGTCATATCCAAGCCGCCTGTGATCGTCAAAAGAGCTATGCCGACGTAAGACGAAAACCTCTTGAGTTACAAGTAGGAGTAAGTTATGTTGAATGTATCTCCTTGAAAGGAGTAATAAGTTTTGGCGAACGGGGCAAGCTGAACCTCGTTATATTGGAAGCTTTTAGATCTCATTGCCAAAGTTGGAACCGTTGCCTATGTCTAGATCTTCCAGAGAAGTTGTGTGGAGTTCTAGTACGTTTCACGTCTTGAATTGAGAAATGCTATGGCTGATGAACCGCTTGCTATACGTTAGATGAAATCCAAGTAGACGGACAAAACTGAATTATCGGAAGATCCCATCAGATTATGGACCGGGAGGTCCAAGCGTCTAAAAGCATAGTCGTATTCCGATTGTCAAAGTAGGCTGGAACTCCAAGAGAGGTCTTGAGTTCTCCTAGTGAGCGTGAAGACCAAATGGCAACGAATAGTACCGCACTTTGCTCTCAACGCTGCACCCACGCAGAGGTTGCGTCCTAAGCTTTGAGGATAAAGCTTCTTTAACGGGGAAAAAATGTGACAACCCGAGAATTTTTGTTTAATAAATTAGCCGTTTCCGTTTAGAAATTTGAATTTTTAAAAGTTTCATTAAGCTTTTCCGTTTAACCGGAAAGTTGTTCCGTTAAAATCTAAGAATCGTCTCCGGGAGCGAACCAGGACACCAATCGTTGTAGTATTTTGGCAATAGCCGCGTTTTTATGTTTTAAAACGATATTTAAAATTTTGTAATTTTTCGTGATGCCGTTACTCGTTTCGTTATTTGCGTAATGTGTGTTTAAATCTATACATATGTATTTGCATGATAAAGGCTTTGGAAATTAATTCAATTTGAGCAAGTGTTCCTTAGAAAGTTGGAACCCATTTGGTCCCCCCCCCTTTGGTCTCTTATAACCGGTAGTATGCTGCTGCCAATATAGGATTAATGTTTTGATAATATCTCTAGACAAGCTTGCAAGTTTTAAGGTTAAGGACATGTACACACTATCATTTGATTGGCGGGTCATTTTGGTCCCCCTTTCTTATCCTCCCTAGCTACGGCACACACTAAAGTGTGTGTGTGTGTGTGTAAATATTGTATACAAGTTCATTTGTTTATCATTTCATTCTCATTCTTCATACACATACTAGTTTCATTTTCTCTTGTACTCTCTCTCTAAAACACACGAACCACCACTCTAAAACACACATACATCTTCTTTCTTTTCCTTCTTGGCCGAACCATCTCACACACCCAAATCCACACATTTTTAATATTTGATCAAACCATTTGAAGATATATTGTTCGAGTTATTTGTTATTCCATCCGAGTATTTTATAAAACAACGTTTGGGTTGTTCTTAGTTTCTAATCATCTTTCGTCGTGTTTCTTTGTAAGTCATCTCTACTTTTTCATAAATAAGTTGTACTTTTGCATTCGTATGATCATTCCGAACAAGGTGTACAAAGCGGATCGTTGTGAAAATCATTATCTATTTTTCTATAAAACTACAAGTCTCTAAGTTTAATCTTTTTGTTTATAAATGGAAGAACATAAAAAGTAGTTGTACTTTTGTGCATAAAAGTTCGTTGTGACTATTTTGATATATATTGCTAATATTACGGCTACGTTATTTATTTAAGATTTATCGTATATTAAGTTTAAATATTGTTGGCGAAGAGATTAAGTTAGATGTTGGATTTGTTGGAAGCGTAAATTGAATGTCGAAAAGGTTTAGGTTTAAGAACGGATTTGTTGCGATATTTGAGGTGTTGTTGAAAATAGATCGGATATTCTTTCGAGTCAATAAAAGATGTACTTTTGTAAAACGGATGTTTTCACGTGTCGAGGTTGATAAAAATGGAAAGTCGATATTTTTAGAAAGGTCATGCCGAAATTTCGTAAACTTTATAAAAGCATCGAAAATATACTTTTATTATCAAACTTATGATAAAATGTAGAAAAACGTTAAGTGTCGAGTTTAGGTCAACATTTTTGGTCGTTGAGTCAACGTTGATGTGTCGGGACACTAAAAGACAAAATATACTAAAAGACGAAATACACTAAAAGACAAAATACACTAAAAGATGAAATACACTAAAAGACAAAATACACTAAAAGACGAAATACACTAAAAGACGAAATGCACTAAAAGACGAAATACACTAAAAGACGAAATATTTTCTAAGATGTTTGAAGCATTTATAACTTTCGAAAGTACGTTTTAAAAAGGGATTACGCGTGTTACTTCGTGTCGGATGATCAGTTCTTGCGTTAAGCGTTATTCGTTGTACATCATTCTTAAACGACGACTATATGATAGGTTGTCGCTAGAACCGTGAGATTCATTTTCACTTGATTGATTCCTTTTGATCCACTACCCGTATAAGGTGAGTTCATAGCCCCACTCTTTTACTCGTTTTGACTAAATGTTTTATAACTTGAGGTGAGAAACATTGCTTGTTTTTAAAATTAGACACAAGTACTTTACGTTAGATTTTCCCTGTTTACGTGTTGCCTAAGTAGCTTTTAGACCACTACTGCCTGAACTATCATGAACTGTCAATCTCTTGACTGGAGGACCGGTCGAGGGAGCGCGAATGAATAAATAGATCTATTGGGACTAATTATCCCTATCCGGGTGAGTAGCGCTCACTACCCACGGGGCGCCCGATAAACGGATATATGTCATGTCGTACTGGTTAGGTTGTCTTTGGTCGGACACCTGGAAGGGCAAACAAATACTATAGCAATGTACATGCTATCTTGCGTAATTAGCTTCAGTGTCATGAGCTTAGTGCAACGTAAATACTTTTTATGTGAAGTTGTATCTGTTATAACTGTCGCATACGCTTTGATATCTTGTGGTCCACTATAATAACGTTTGAACTAAACCTATGAATTCACTCAACTTTTTGTTGACGTTTTAAGCATGTTTTTCTCAGGTGCTTAGCATGGATGCTGTCGCTTGACTTATGTGAAGTCTATTTGCCTGTACCGGTTTACCAGAGATTTATCTATGTCTTTAAATACCGTTGTTGAACTTATTTAAGCTTCCGCATTTTAACTTTGAATCTTTTAAATTTAATCGATGTAAAACTTATTATTATCATTTTAAAACTTTGCAACGGTGTTTATTTTTCAAAACGTACCCTTAGAGGTCGTTCTTTATGCTTTGTACTTGAGATGCTCAATAAAGTCACGCCTCCGGACACGTATTCCGTCCAGGCCCCGTCTGGGGGTGTGACAAAAATTGGGGGCCATTTCATACACCGAATGTATGTGGATGGCGGATCAGCTTCAGAAATACTATACGAGCATTGCTTTAACAGACTTCGCCCGAAAATAAGAAATCATATGGTTTCGGTCACTGCCCCCTTAATAGGTTTCAGTGGCGAAATCATATGGCCATTAGGGCAACTGTCACTACTAGTGAAAATAGGAGATGAAGAACATTCAACCTCGACTTGGATGAACTTTGTGGTAGTAAGATCGTCATTTCCATACAACAGAATCATCAGAAGACCAGGAGTCAAAAAATACAAGCAGTTCCGTCAACAGCTCACGGAATGATAAAGTTTCCTATAACAGGAGGAGTGCTCACACTAAGAAGTAGCAAGATCATTCCAATTGAATGTGCAGTGGTCTTAGGACCAGAGGGACAACCTCCAGCTACGCATCAAGACATAGAAGAGAGAATTAAGGTATCGATAAATCCAGATTACCCAGAACAAACAATAATGATTGGGTCTACTCTTATAGAGGAAGGACGAAACAATATATGTGACTTACTCCAACATAACCTAGATGTGTTCGCTTGGAAGCCCGCGAACATGACTGACGTCCCAAGGCATAATTGATGAAGAAGATACCAAGGGCCCCCATCGTAGAAATAAATCAGATGTGTGTATGGCCGTACCTTGAAAACACATGTAAGATATGTCTCATTTATTTCAGTAATATTTGATTCTTCAAATATGAAAACAAATCCGTTAAATATGGAAGACATGATCCATACCAATTTAAACAATGGTATCGAAACAAAGGGATTTCTAAATTCATAATCCATTTGATTCATGCCCAGTGAAACCATAATCTCGAGATAATTCTGGGAGCTATTGGCTGTGTTGCTAGACGCTTACCAATGTTATTATATTATTCATACATGTCCAAGTGGGAGCTGTTGGATTATGTCCAAATATGAATTAATATATGTCCCGGGAATTATACGAGCCTACGGGGACGCACACGTTTATATGTAGAATAACGAGTATATATAAGTAATATATTAATTAGTGGTTAAACAAACAATCGTTAAATGTTAACGAGATTTAAGTATTTAAAAGTTAAAGGACTTAATACGCAAAACTGAGAAAAAGGAATTTTTGGTTTGACCCTTTTCCTTGTTCTAGTCGGCTGGAAACATAGTTTCCTAATAGGATTAGGAGATTGATTTGAGGGCTATAAATAGAGCTTGGTTTTTCATTATTTGATATACCGAAAATCAAATCCTAAACCTAAAATCGTCCTTGTGTTCCTCCTGCTCAACCGAACCTTGAACACCTTCAAGGTTTTCTATTTTGCGTGCTGCTAGTGACGTGCGATCGAATTCAACCACCCATTTAGTGGTTTCTTCGACAACTCAAAGCATTACACGAGTCGTTCGAGGTGTTATTGAATCAAGTGACGAAGGTGATTGTTTGTTCAAGATCACTAAGTACTAGCATACCTCGTTATTTGCTAGAACGTATAGTGTGTGAAAACGTAGAGGAATCATATTTTGATTCTGGTGGTATTGCGTGGTATAAAGATTTATACACACACTATATAAGAAAATGTGTTAACGGTTACCTTTAAGCGGTGTATCGTTTTGTGCTAAAAGGTATACATCTTCTATCTTTGTTAATTAATATATTCTACATGTGATCTTTAATTCCGCTGCGTACTCGTGTTAATTAATTGGTTAATTAGATCGTAAAACCCAACAGGGGTTGCCCAAATTAACCATGCATAAAAGGTACCCGTAACTTGAAGAGGTGGTTAAGATTGCCAGTTCTAGTTGTACCCACAATATTAGTGGTGATGGCGTTTACTTAATCATATTTCGAGGTGGTTTGTCCCTGGGTTTTTCGAGAGTAAGAAATAGTAACGATCGTTGGTGGTTTGTAAGAGAAGGGGTGTGGTGAGCAAGAGGCTCACAGAATCCGATGTGGCAAGCCACTCGGCACCGTCGAGTTCTCGCCAACACACTGGCGGCTCAGTTCGCCAAATGCTCGCCGAAGACTGCTCGCCACCTCAAGACGAAGGTAAAGACAAAAACTATCCTTTTTTTTCTTTTCTTGCTTTTTTAATTGGGTTTGGTAATGTGTTTTGTTTTTAGAAGTATAGAATTATTTAAAAAAAGGGTAAGCACCATTTAAAAACACCATAAAAAAGGGTAAACACTATGTATTTGTGACGTACCTCACACCATTGGAGCTCTCGTTGTAATATCAATGTTGCACCTGTAGTACAACTTAGTACACATGGAGGTGTTAATCTTCCGGCCGAGTGCAAGAGATTGTTCTTAAAAGAATCCTCCAAACTACCTCTTTAACAAAAAAGAGTCCCCTTGTATGGGGTATGCGCCTGTGCGATATAAGATCGCCATGGGTTTAGCTTCAATATTTTTCTATCTCCATGAAGAGTGTGAACCATGTGAGGTGCATCTGGATATGAAAGCGAGTAACATCATGCTTGATTCAGGATTTAATGCCAACTTTGAGACTTTGTATTTGCTAGATTCATGGACCATGAATTGGGTCTATAAACAAGTACTGATATAGCTGGAAACTTAGGCTAATGTCCAACTGGCTATTGTAACAAGAGAGAAGGCGAGTAAAGAGTCTGATATTTTCAGTTTTGGGGTGGTTGCTTTAGAGATTGCTTGTGGGCGAAAGGTGATGGACATAGTTGACCAAAGATCTGGTCTTGGGTAAGTGCGCTTCTTCTAGATACGTAGCGAACCCAGCTGACCACGAGTCTGAGGCCACGTTCGGTCAATTCAGGTATCCAAGCTAGAAGGTCTTCCTCCCGTTATTCCAATGAAGATGCCGGTGCTAATGTATTACACTGCATCTGCCCCACAAGCCTGCTGCCGCTACAATGACCACCAACAGCATTAATCTGGCATGTTGAATGTTAAATGATAACAAATGTAGGAAATGGAAAACAACACATTCTAATTCCCAAGCTCTTGTTAAATTTTGTTATTGGAATGTAGTTTGAGATTGTATCTTGTCGAGTAATTTGTATCTATTGATCTGTTAACAAATTTTCATTCTAAATAAGAAATTAAGCACATTAAGTGCCATGGCTCAGTTTTAGAAATCAAAACATTTCATGCCACTGGATAGTATCTAAGACTTCTACCTCTGAGATAAAACTATTTGTGGTGTTTCATAGACCAATGGTGTCACGACACAATGTGAGAAGTCCATCAAGATTGTTTGTTGGTTTTCATTTAGTTGGTTTTTTTTTTTTGATAACTGCTGCTGCCGTGATTTTGATAACTGATTGTTTTTTTTTGGTTTTTTTATTATGTGTCGTGGTATTAGTGATAGGATGTGGGATATAGGTTTTCTATTTGGATCTGGGTTTTTATTGTTGTAGTTGAATTTAAATGTATGAAGAAGAAGATGAAATGGATATAAGAGATATATTGAGATTACTACTAAGAAGAAGATGAAATGGATATGAATGAAGAAAGAATGGGTGAAAAGTCAACGGGTCAAAAAATTGGGTCAAACGCGTTAAACCTGCCACTGTGGCATAAGGAAAAAAAATAAAAATAAAATTAATGACATTGAATTAACGTGCCGTTCTCTTGTTTCGTGGTTAATAATGATATTTATTTTAGTACATATTTTATAATGAGATATGAGAAAAAGTAGTTATTCATAAATGATGTTTACCCTAAAAAAAGGGATAAAAAGATAAAAACTAATGTTTTTTTTCCGACAGGTTCTTCTACAAGGAAAAAGTTGGGGAAAAAGTTGAGAAAAAGTAGTTATTCCTAGGACTATCTAGAATTGTTTCCGTCAATGGAGTGATACCAAGTATAACGAGCACCGAGGGCGAGCATCAAATACATTCAAGATAGTTTGAACCCGTTTTAGTCCAACAACCAAAATGACTGTACAATTTCCTAGGACTAAATCTAAGCAACTCATACATTCTGTCGCCAAGTGTAACTCAATTTTAACGACGGAACAATTAGAATAGAAACTTTGCACCAGATGCTTACATTCATCATCTTTTGGGGGTATTTGGATGTGGGTTTTAGAAGGTAACAAATGGTTTGTAAGTTACTCCGTATAATATCCATTATCCAAAACGAGGCGCCGGAAGATCACCCACACCGGATGAAAGATTAATAACATAGTACTAACATCAACTTATTACAACCATATACACCATGGTATATTAGCTAGAGAACTTTCTTCTCTTTGATCCATGTGGGACTGAAACTCGAAAACAAGTTTTCCAAAAAACTAATTTTGGCAAAAGATCCGGTGACGGAACAACTTAATTTTTTGCCACAATGAAATATTATTTTTTGCCACAATGAAATTTTGTTTGCTTTTCATATATTTATCAATATCAATGTTGCCACAATGGAATAGGGTAACCCTTTTGAACAGAAGACTTCGGCAAGCAGATCGACCAGTTGATAACCATAACAAAACGAGTACCAACATGATCGAATATACACCTTGAACGAGCCCTACTGCATTGACTAAGGAAAGCTGTCACATAAATTTTGGTAAAAGTAAAATATCCATTAATGCACAAGCTGAGCCAATGTTACTTGAGATTTAGTAATTTCTATTATTATTTTTATAATCGAATCGGCACCCGATTTGTTTGTTGTTTTTCGTATCGAGATATAACAACGATGAAGATGAATTATCTCTTAAAAACCCAATAATCGCTAGTGATAGCTAAAATAATACTCATTCTACCAAATTAAACTAAGGGGGATGCTTGGTAATGTATTACATAGGACAGACTCTTCCAAAAAAGTTAAGAGCTTATATGAATTGCAAGTTTCGAGTGATAACATGTGTTTTTAACCTTCAACAACGTATGACCACTAGAAACGAAAAACGAGCACCATTTTATATAACTATGCAAAAAAAAAAAATCTTTACCTGATGTGGGACTCAAAACTTTACAACAAGTTTCACAAAATTAATCCCGCACAAAAAGGACTAGAGATTTGATGCCAAACTTTATCACGTGCACAACAACTCATCCTAAAGATAAAATATTAAAAAAAATCTTGTTACAAGATACATATTGTTTACCTTTGGTTTAATTTTAAGTTTAAGCATGAATATACAGGTTCTGAGGTTCATCATAAGCAATGACCGAATGATACTAACAAGTATTAGTGGGAGTTGGCTAAAGTATAAAGAGCAAGTCGAAGACGGGAAGTTATAAAGTTTATCAAATCAACACTCGATTTGTTTTTTGTATAAAGATACAACTGCGATAAGGATGAATAGTCTCATAAAACAGGTACCCAACCCAAAAATCGCTAGTAATAGTTAAACTGATACTCATTCCACCAAATTAAACTGAGGGGGTGTTTGGTAAAGCCTATATGGAAAAATATCACAGTTGCAAAAATTTATGTTTTAGTTACATCAGAAGATATATACACTGGTTACAAAAAGTTAACAACTTGTATTAATTAATCATAGTATAATCATACACGTCATCGAAGTTTGTATGTACAATAGACAAGTCTGATTACACTTTGACTACCTAATACTTTTACCAACTTGTATGAGTGAGTTCCACCATAATATTTAAACAAACAAAAGTTTCTTACTTTGAACAATGTGGGAATAAAAACTTCATACAAATTAATAGAAAACAAAATGTTTGATGTTGTCATCTAATACTAATAAAACACAGTAATTTTTTCAATGTAAATAAAACATGTTACTCTAACACAATGAAGATAAACTTTTAAATATTTAAGATTGCCAAAAAGCTTAGAAACTTGTATTAAGTGTCAGTTGCGACTCCGACTTTCGAGTATTGAAATATCTGTTTTTCCATACTCGGGAGTAGAGCTAACACCGCTACTAGTCTTAACTTATCCAAGCGATATACACAATTGTATATAACTAAGCAAAGTTTCTTTTCTTCAACTAACAAAATTAATCTCAGACAAAAAGCTGTTTTTCGGTTTCGGGTTTTTTCGGTTTCGGATTAAGCGGTTCGGCTCGGTTCGTCGGTTTCTCGGTTTTTTTGAACACCCAGTCATGTTTGGTCATGTTGAACCAATAAGATTCAAATAAACAAAATAGTGGGGTCATATTCAAATAAAATATGAGACTTGTTACTTTTTTCCCTCTCACAAATATCAACATGAGAAGAACTTGAGAGAGTTCAACATTAGGTGATCCCAATCCGAAAATTAATCATGAATAGTAACATTTAGTGGGTAAATTATGTACTTAGTAAAAAAATGAAGAGTAGAACATATATTCACACCTTCGCACCTAATACCACATCCTGTCAATGAGTTTTAATATTTAATAGAATAAAATCAACAAATTACAAGAAACACTTGATCCCTGTGCACACGCGGGGTTTTTTTGTTTTATTTGCTCATACTATACATGAACATCGATGTTTTGAAAGATACCTTTTTTAGATTATATATTTTAAATAAATTAAATTTTCATTGTGTTTTGCCAAAATTTGAGAGTCATCGTGGCTACCATTGTCTCGACTTGGCTGTGAACAAAATACTTATTTCTCCTCATGTCAATTCTAGTGAGACTTCTTTTCCGAATGGTTCGGTGACTCCAAATACATCTCCACCGAATATCATTTCTCAACACATTCGGACCCCCACCACCAATATTACTTCGACCCCAATACCAAATACTATTCCCGGCCCAACTCCATCCTCGCGTGCCCATCCTACCCCAACCTCTTCCACAAGCCAGCATACTAATATCGCTCAATAGGCCCAACAAGATGTGGTTCCAACCAGTCAATCCCAACATGTTGTTGTTATGGATCATCAAGCCCAACTGGGTGATGTTGTGCTGGCTGCTGGTTTGGCCCTGTTAGGTTTTTACAACTAATTAACCATTAATCTATCACGAGTACGCAGCGGAACATATAAACACGTATAGAATATGTAATTAACAAAGGGATCAAGAAGTGTGTACCTTTTAGCAATAAATGAAACCACCTTCTTGAATATACGCGTGTGTATAAATAGAATACCACGCAAACTAATAAAGTTATCAAAGTAGATAACCTCTATGGTGTGCATACACTACACGTCACCGATATACGCTAGGATGCTAGTACTTGCTTCACGAATAAACACCTCAAAACCACAATAGTTTGGTGTTTTTTATTGCCGATAAAAACCCTTTTGGGTATATATCTAGTCGTCGAACAGTATGCATGGAAGGGTTTAATCATCATAGTATTATATATATATATATAGTCAACCCATGATCCAATGTCTGACAATATTCATGCATGGGATTATTATTCCCTATTGCCGATTGGACCCTTTCTTTTTTTCTTGTTCGACCGGTCACAACCAACACCCCACGGGTTTGGTTTTCGTACTAACAAGTCCCTCACTTGTTAATATCTATTAATTATTATCAAACGTCTAACGTTATAATTAACGACCAATTTAAATATTTCGTGAAACATATTAATATAATTAATATACAAAAAATATATTAATTACATTAATAAACGTATCCTCTGTGTATACGTGTGTGCCCCCATAGGCTCACATATTTTTGGCCGTATATTTATTTATGATATGGACATATCCCAACAGCTCCCACTTGGACATGTCACAAATAAATATAACAACATTGGTAAGCGTCTAGCAACACGCCAATGTTCCCAGAAATACCTGAGTGTACTTTCGTAAAGTCATAGTTAAATGATTTAAGTATTTACAATCCCTTTGTTTCCGATGCCGTGTTAAAAATGGATATGGATCAAAGTCATTCCATTATTTAACGATTCTGTTTCTCATATATATGATTAATCAAGATTACCAAAAATCATTGAGACATATCTTCCTGAGTTTTTGGGT